>JALIZH010022178.1:0-56241 GCA_030522465.1 Rhipicephalus appendiculatus | reverse complement strand
ACCAAAGGCAACAAAAAAACAGAGAAACGCATGCGTGATACCACAATTTAACAACCGAAGAAACAGCCCTCACCTCCCAGTCAAAAATGTATCTTGTCTGTTTTCGCGCTCCTAAATACCGTCACTGAAGGTCCATGAGAACGTATAGACAAAGCATTGTTGTAATTGTAGTATTTAACTGCGAGAGCGTAATTAGAGAAAGTGGTGTGGCAGCAGGAAGAGCGTCGCTGATAAAACGCAGAACTTGGACTAAGGTCGCTATGGCGCGGCACTGAACACCAAATCCGAACTAGAGGGAAACGTAATGCGCGTCGTGTCTGATATCTAGCCCGGCCGCGATTATTCTCGGGGCGAGCGTAAGTGGGGGAACGCGGTGCGGCAGCCAGGAGAGGCAGGCACGCGTCGCAGAGCTTTTAATATGGGTGAACGCTATTAGCGAATACTAGGCTTGGGCTAAGGGCGCCACCTCGCGGTGACTTAAACGCGTGGAGAAAATAGCAGTTCACCTATTTTAAACACCCCGAATTGTGCGGACGCGTAGCAACGACTCACTTCAGGAGCTAATCGTCGAAGCCCGGGTCATGAAGCATGACCAGTTGCAGATGCCGACACTAACCCTTTGACCAAGAGTACTGTGAGAGGAAAGTGTGCGATATAAAACGCGTGTTTTTAAAGCATCCTGAGTAAAAGGCTGTGGCGCAGTGTCATCTTGGCCCGCTTCTGTTGTCGCTGAGCGAGAGGTCGCGGGTTTGACTTGCGCTGCAGAAACTTTTTTTCTGCAAGCTTTGCTTTGCGATGTGATCTTGGGTATTTTCTGACGTCATTTCCGTTGCCGAAATACCTCAGTGAAGTCTTGGTAGACCCCGGCATACAACACTTTCGTGTTAAATAAAATGTCGTGTGTCGACGCGAAGTGTCTGTGGTTCCCCAGCGTCCACAAAGCTAGGATGTCTACACACTGGCATTCTTCAGTATGCCGAAGCATGGGATGCACTACAAGCGCTGCGCCATCGGCAATATCTACACTATATTCCGGAGTTCCAGGTGGCTTCATATTTCCGAAACCCGACATCGCATTCACGATAGATTGGGGTAGGGAAGTTTATTCTTGAAAACGGAATCTCTTCGTGTGTGCCGTTGAGCTGCGATATGTCTGCCTGCCAGCCTCATTTATCGGGCACCAGTGTACTACACATGAATGCGGATTCCCTGTCGCGGGAATTTTGTGCAACTTATTACTCCAAGAAAAAACGGTGAAGCCTCTCAATGTTCGCTCTCTGTTAAAAATATCGAATACCACTTTTTAGATTGTCGTTGATGACTTTTTTTTGGTGCTTGTTGGCTGGGCTGTTCATCTGTTTTTATGAAATTAACATTGCTGTTTACACGTTCGATGCAGTTGATACACAGGTCCCTTTATTTGTGTATTTTCCCTGCTTTTTTCGGGAGTATAAACTCGGTTTAAAATCGATGTTTTTTATATGTGTTCTTGGAATGTTATGTGTAGCTTTTTCTTTTCGCGACAGTACTTCATTTCAAGCATTTGAGGTGTATTGACCGATTGTTGCCCGAAAAAAAAAACATCGGATGTCATTTTTGAGTGCGGCGCATGACATTCGAACTTGACTCTTATATTGCTTACTTGCAAAATAGATGGACATTGATCAATAATTTATTCCATACCGACGACATAGAAAAGATTATTCGACTTGTCTGATGTTGACATCTGTCGAACAGAAAATAGCCTATACGCATCTCTCATCAATGCGCATAAAGTCTTTATTACTGCTAAATCGTAGTGTGTTGGCATAAGCTCCAATATGAAGTATAGGAGAAGCATTGGAATGTTGGTCCACATATTCAGTCGGTTGTAACGGTCGTCGCTACCGTCGTCTGCGCCTTGAAAATAAATGCTGTGCTTTGGTCAAAAACTCAGAAATTTGTTTTTCGTTCTTTGTCATATGCAGTTATTTACCTCTAGATAAACGTACGCTTTGCGAATAGGTAAAAATAAAAATACAAAAAATTAACCAAAATTTGCCCCTTCAGCACTTCGTGTTCACTTTGATCCGTTTCGCAAAAATAAAAAAAAATACGATTTGAGAGATATCTGTAGCCCCAGTGGGATTAGTAGTGGTTCGACATTTTCATTTCCACATGTAACCTCAGAACACACCACCCCAACACCCACCCCCCACCCCCCAAAAAAAAGGAAAAACAAGATTGCATGCATACTCTTTGTAATGGAAACTTGAGAGAGCTGTCTCCAAAGACATGTGACGTGACATAGACTCGTGCACTGAATGTGCCACAACAAAGAAACAAACAAAAAAAAATTACACCATCTCCCGCTAAAGGGAACCATGTGTAGATGTGAAGCAGCGGGCGCTAACGCTTACACTGGCGGCGGCGTTGACGCTGGCGCTCATCGCAGCGTTGCGCAGGACAGAAAACTGGGGAGGCGCAAAGCAGGCAGTGATGGAGCAGTGTTTCCTACTGGAACATGCCAATCGCTGCTAATGGGCAATGAGAGACAGAAGACTCCGACTGGACACAGAGACACGCACTCCGCTTTTAGTTAACGCGCACGCTGCGAATTTTTATTGTTCAACAACGCACAGGAGAAATCTTCCACCGGCACCACCTTGGAGGTCAAGATCCATTGCCATATATACGGGATGGCCAGTGAACGGTTGTGCAGCGCGAGCAGTCGGTTTTTTCAACGAAGAAACTCGCTAGCAGACGCTGCCTGCGTCGGCGTCGCGAGGCGAGAGAGGGGGGAAGCGGAGGAGAGGAGAGAGTGTGAAAGCGGAGGAGAGGAGAGGGGGTGACACGCATGCGCAGTGGGGTGTGAACGCCGTGGGCAGGGATGCGTAGAGGAGAGAGGGGGGGGAGCGTAGGAGAGGAGAGAGAGGGGGGGACGCGCATGCGCAGGGGTAGTTAAACGCCGCGGGCAGGGATGGAGAGAGGGGGGGGGGAGTGTAAGAGGGGGGAGAGAGGAAGGGAGGCGCATGCGCAGTGAGGGTGTGGTTGCCGTGGGGAGGGATGCCTAGAGGAGAGAGAGGGGGAGAGGAGGTTTTTTTATTTTTATTTTTTTCTTTAACTGTTTGCGCATGCGCAGTAAGGGTGGGCACGCGGCACACCACCACCACCACCACCACCACCGGATTAAGCTTCGCCATAAGATGCTTCACATCTAAAAAACAGGGGAAGACAGGATGGTACAGTTCATCAGCCAGTACCGATGCCGTATGGTGAGAGGGCTACAAAGCCATTTCTCACGCTTTATTGAAAAGCGTCTCAATTTTTATGGCAGAATAGGGCAAAACAAATGCAGGCAAGTGGAATGTTCTGTGGAGTTGTTTACTCCAGTCCCATGTCCGGTGGGAAAATGTGCATCGGCCCGTCCGAGAGAAATATCAACAGGCGATTTGTGAGCTGACACCAAGTGCAACAAAGAAAAACTGGGAAGGACCGAAGCTTGTGGGGAAAGGTGTTTCCGTTCCACTAACAAGGAGTCGGGTGGGCGGCGAAGCATGCAGTGTTTTGAGAGTGATTTTTTCTGATGAGGCACTGGTGGCAGCCAAGCCTGAAACCGGGCATGTAGAAAAGGGTGTTCCCGCTTCATAAAGTCGTCAAAAAGTTGCGTCCCGATCTCGCACAGGGTCATTCCGTTTTACTCCAAAGCAGCAAGCGATCAAACTCACAAGTGTGTGAGCAGGAGCATCTTCTATGTCAGCGCTCTCAGCCTGTGCCTGTCTCACCTACCTTGTCTGCAACGGAGCAGCGGCAGTTTGCAGAAATTACTGCAAAACAGATTGGCAGGGCTTGTAACTCATCTTCTAAAATGACTTCTCAGGATAATGATGAGTCCCTCCGTGGCGTTCTACAATGATATTGTCGCGGTTTGAAAACAAAGGTTTGAAAGCTTCCTCAGCGAATATGCAAAAAGAAACTGCCGGCGTGGGCGTCACTTCTGCAGGAGACCAGCTCATTGCACGTTTCCACGATTTTAACGCATATGCTAAGCCTATATTGCAGACCAGCTATGCGGCGTTGCCGCCTGTACTCCTAGTATTATGGTTGCGTATCTCACCAAGAAGTTTTGTCATCCCGATAGGAAAAGAGTGTCACATGGGACTCGTAGTACAGAAATACTAAAATATGAAAGATATGAAAGAAAATGAGGCGCGCGCCGAAATATCTTTCCCGCCTCGAGCGCTTCATGTCACGCGACGAATATTTTGTCTTGCCGAAGTCGTCTGGGCTACGCAGAAGCCTTTCCTGCCGGAACAGTAAGTAAACAGATTGAAGTAAACACTGGAAACAAAATACAATAAAAATGACATTTAGAATATAAAAATAATCTAATAAAGGGAAAAGAGACAACCACCGGTTTGTAGCACGAAACCACAAGGAAATCCGTACGGATTTCTCAGTAAGAAAAGCTTCTTAGCTGCCGAAAAAATCGTCCTGGTCCGGGGTTTTTCGGCAACTAACAAGTTGTTTTTTTTTTTCTGAGAAGTCCGTACGGATTTCCTTCTGGCTTCGCTCTACAAACTTGTGGTTGCCTATCTTCTCTTTATTGACCCTTCCGCCATATTGTGGGATTCCGCAGAACTGATTTGCATAAAAATAATCTCTTGCCTCTAACGGGAGTTCGCTCCACGGAAGTAGAAAATAAAGGAATGTGACCATGCTGATGACGATAATAATAATAATAATAATAATCATAATAATAATAATAATAATAATAATAATAATAATAATAATAATAATAATAATAATAATAATAATAATATGAGGAAGAAGAGCAAGAATAATTATATAAAAATAAAAGTACTGAACAGTTCCTCGTGAGCCTACGTAAAAATTGGGGGGACCCTTAAGCTTCGCCTTTAAGAGTTGAACGTGATAGCGATATCCCGTCCCTGCTTCGTACTTCAATCACTTAGTGCATACTATGTAATGGGTAGTATGGTTTAAACCAGGAGAAATTATGCGCGGCAAATGTGGGAAATGTTTTCGAACTTGCTATGCACCCACTACGTGGTGTTAAGGGAATACGCGCAGTAAGGTGTGTGCCGTTTGTAATCGGTGGCTGGCTTTAAACTATGGAATCGTTATGATAGTCACATAGTCTGACGCCCGATGGCAATTTACGCTTGTACCACGCAATATTCCTGGGATATTACATGTTATATTGCGACGCCTATATAAAGGAGGCTTGCGTTTGCGAAGCATGCAAGTTATGTTCACTGCATTTCCAAGCAGAGGAAGTTATTTTCACAGTATATCCAAGTAGAGGCATGGCTGTGTGGTAGAACACCTGCTTGCCACGCAGACGACCCGGGTTCAATCCTCACTCGGACCCGAAAATTTTTATTTGCATCTTTCTCGATTTTTCGGTCACGGACCAGATGATGATTTTTCGCTCACAACCAACGACGCCGACGCCGACAACGACACTGGAATTTGTACGAAACGAGATCTTTAACGCTATCGCGTTAAAACATGTCTGTCGCACATTTTTGCCTCAATATATCAAAAAAATTGAAGGACACTTTGTACATTCCAAAGTGTGTTCGGCGAAAGTGTGTGGCCATTCCACTGATTATGCCATGTCTTTTTTCTTTTACACTCTCAGTGGCATAAGACACAAACCTAATGGGTGCGTGTTTTCTCCTTTAATTTTTTACCGCGAATCGCAGCGAGACGCGAGACTCATCTTCCTCCGTTCGCATGCGTTAGTATTTTCTCGCGCTTCGCGCATCGTGCAAACGCCATCCACGTTCCAGCTATTAAGTTGACGGACCCTTTGTAAATTGGAAAGTGTATTCCGTGAACGCCTGGGTCCATTGAGACGGCGTCGGTCAGAATGATTGCAAACTCTGAGCACAGCGACGCTACGCAAGCAAAGCGCGAGCGCTATAGAGTCCGACGCGACCGGCGTCCGTCTGCGCATCCCGGCGGCCACCTGGCTCAGTGCCAGAGCTCGGATGGACGGACGGACGGACATGGACGGATGAACGGACGGACGGACGGACGGACGCCGGTTGAACGGACACCGGACGGACGTGAGCATGAGACATTAAAGGCTTTCGCCTTAAAGATTACACCATCCACCGCTAAAGGGAACCATGTGTAGATGCGAAGCAGCGGGCGCTAACGCTTACACTGGCGGCGGCGTTGACGCTGGCGCTCATCGCAGCGTTGCACAGGAGAGAAACCTGGGGGGGCGCAAAGCACGCAGTGATGGACGGGAGTTTCCTACTGGAACATCCCAATCGCTGCTGGGAATTGAGAGACAGAAGACTCGGACTGTACACAGAGACCCGCAGTCTGCTTTTAGTTAACGCGCACGCTGCGAATTTTTCATCGTTCCACAACGCACAGGAGAAATCTCCCACCGGCACCACCTTGGAGGTCAAGATCCATTGCCATATATACGGGGTGGACAGTGAACGGTTGTGCAGCGCGAGCAGTCGGTTTTTTCAACCAAGAAACTCGCAAGCAGACGCTGCCTGCGTCGGCGTTGCGTGGCGAGAAAGGGGGGAGCGTAGGAGAGGAGAGAGGGGGGAGGGGACGCGCATGCGCATTGGGGGGTGTGGTTGCCGCGGGGGGGGGGATGCCTAGAGGAGAGAGATGGGGGGAGGGGGACGCGCATGCGCAGTGAGGGTGTAGACGCCGTGGGGAGGGATGCCTAGAGGAGAGAGAGGGGGAAGCGTAGGAGAGGAGAGGGAGGGGCAGGGGACGCGCATGCGCAATGGGTGTGTAAGCGCCGCGGGAGGGATGCCTAGAGGAGAGAGGGGGGAGGGTAGGAGTTAGAGGGGGAGGGGACGCGCATGCGCAATGGGTGTGTAAACGCCGCGGGCGGGAGGGATACCTAGAGGAGGGAGAGGGGAAGCGCAGGAGAGGAGGTGCGTGGGGAGGGTTTGCGCATGTGCAGTAAGGGTGGTCAGGACGCACACCACCAGCACTACCGCCGGACGGACGGACGGACGCCGGACGGACACCGGACGGACGGACACCGGACGGACGTGAGCATGAGACATTAAAGGCTTTCGCCTTAAAAGTTAGAGCACGCATTCGGCATTGCTCACATGTCGTATCAGGATGTATCCTAACTCTCGGTAATATTTTTTTTACGCCAGGCCTCCCCGGCCCATGGTCAGAGTCACAGCGAATGCTGGAGGAGAAGCCAACTTGGAGCCTGTCGTGGCATCTTGGAGCCTCTTGAGGCAAATACTATAGTGCAGGATCTAGGTATGCCCTCCACATTAATCATCATCAATAAAATGAATCATCATACCACATAAATTAAAATAAATTAAGAGTTCTACGTAACCATACGTACATACATGTCTCCCGCAACATTTTTTCCTCAATATATTACTTAACTGAAGCATGCCGTTGGCCTTTCACACATTCCGTATTAGGGCGTATCGTAACCGTTGGTTATCCTTACGTTGGTAATTATTACTGCTAAGCATGTTGTGCGATCACAACAACCAATTTCGGTGGTGTAGTTATCCATTACAGCTCCCGGTTTCTGTAACAGCTATAACGCACAGTGAGAAAACAAAGTATTCAGAATTTAGCTTGATTCGAAGTCAGGCCCATCGCACGGCAGTCATATATTCTACCACAGCGCTACGCTGGTGATTTGTGCTTTGCGTCGCACAAAGGCCCTATGCAGGCTTCATGTCGGGCAAGAAATCATGGTAACATATGGAATGTAACGTTAGCGAACAGTAAAATTAGAAGCAGGCGTTGCACAATGTAATCTGAATAACGAGTGCGTGGTTAAAAGCTTCCCACCCATTACAAAGGACGCAACAATAATTTTTCATCGTCCTCAGCGACAGCATCACTGAAGTACACATGATGTCTTAAAGACGTCTAGGGGGTACCTAGCTTCTCCGCAGAATGTTGAATAATGACATAGCGGGTATTTTCCTACTTCACAAAATTATAATTATTCATGGCGTAATGGGTACCTTGCGACTGTAGTTGTAGTAGTCGCCCCAGGAGAGCTTAGAACGGCTATAGAAACGGCACTCCCCTAGCGTTTGCTGTGACTTCGCAGCACGTGCCACGCAGACCTGGCGTTTCATATTTTAATATCCGTGAGTACGTATAAGGCACTTACTCCTAGTGTAAGCTTCCGCATGCCGCTACAGTGTTGAAAATAGACTCACAGGGTCATCTATACATTCGCCTAAGACGTATCGAATGCGAAAACCATCCTCCGCTTCCTCTTCTGAGACGATGCGCTCATCCTCCACCACGCCCCTACGAAAGCGTTCTGAAGCTAACGCCGCTTTGCATTGCCTCCACAATCAGACGCAATACAAGCTCCCTGCAGATCACTTGGTTGTGCACTGCCCCCTCGATCGGGCCAGCTTTCAACAAGTGATGGTTGCATTTGATTACGTGATTGCATGACGTCATGGTATGTGACTTGGTATTAACGTCACGTTGCCAGTAATGATGTCTTCGTAGTGACGTCACACATTTTGTCTATCTGTGGCGTCCTGATGCCGTCATGTGGTGACTTCATTTTGTGATGATGATCCTTTGCATCACTCTTTTTGACGCCGGCGCCGCCGGACGCTGGTGCCGACGGTCAAGTTTCGCGTGTGATGAAGCATTTAAGGCGTTCAGCTTAGAAAGGGAATACACAAAATATCACTAATTATGCGTGGCATGTGCCTGCCTGATTGAAACGATTTTTGGTTCTTCTGTCGCAAAAAATTTTTTGCAACAGAGTAATTTCGGATTTTTATATTTTTAATCATTCTGGCCACTGCAGTGCATTCTATCATCCGCAAGACTTTGATATTGAAAAAAAGATGATATTATTGAGGAAATCATAACATACGAAATATTGGAATACCAGGATCTAAATACAGTAGTTTTTATGGTAAGCTATAACTGAATGTAAACGTTGGTATGAACATTTCCCGGTAACCAATACGACTTAAACCATTAGCTCCCAGCGTTCCTTACAAAGTACACTTCATGTTTCGCGAAAAGAAAATACACAATGTAACATTTTGATTTTCCTGATTAGCATTTTTGAAGCCACAGGTGTCAGTAAGATACTCCTAATCTCGGATATTTACTACCGGTCTACTTTTTGCGTGTTACAAGTCCTTAAACTTTCCGAATACGACCGCACGTCGGGTGCATGTGATGCGTACTAGATTTTCTAAATTATTTTAAAGTTTTTCACCTTCGACGTTAAAAAAATGACATGATTGGGCTTTAGAAGGAACAAAATATTCGCTGGAAAGCGCGAGAATCAGCTAAAGTGCAAAGTTTTGCTATGAAGAGTACTAAAATGTTGTTGCACTCTTCGTAGTACACTGGGCCTTTGTGGGTGCTGACGTGAGGATTTTATTGTATGTTGCCTCAGAGTTCAAACCAGGTATTTTTTTTCGCAAGAATGCCGTTTTCACGGCTGTCTGAAGCTCGCAAGGCTGGAACAGATGTCGGTGGGGATAGTTGAGAAGCCGTTTGTGCTGCCATTGTGAGTTCTGAACCTAACTTGAGAATTGATGAGGAGGAGGGGGGACGTCGACAGTACATGCGAATGCATATACTGTCGACGTATTCGCAGAATAGTGTTCGCAGAATAGTGTTCTGTTTCGCAGAATAAAATTTCGCAGAATAGTGTTCTGTTTTGATCAATGAAGGGGTGATCTTTTCGTAAAGGTCAAGTACAATAGCACAGTTGCTATGGCAATGACCTACGGCATTGTCGAGCCAATATGCCGAGGGAACAGATTAACATGTACTCAAATGCAAAGCATACTGTCACCGCCAAAACTCCTCAGCAACTACCACAGTTTCATGGAAGCATTCACCTCCACAATCAAACTCCATATAACGACAGAATTTTCGATTCATCGGAAAAATGGTGGAGGCCCCTATTTACAGAGATGATCAACATTACTGCACTCAACGCAAAGATGATGTGCTAACCTACTGGAGGTTATCACACCCACTATGCGTTCGCTGCTGCCATTCACTGGCATTATAGCAAGACACTACCTGCGCTTTGTTGTATCCAACAGAACTATTGGGTGGTGACCAGCGCCCATCGTTCGTGCTATTATCTATGCGTACGGACATTTGCACAAGAAGCTTGAAAGACTGTTGAGATGTACTGTCTGTCATAAAAGAGAGAAGCGGTGTTGCGAAAAGTGTGGCGTTACACTTTGCAAGAACTGTCGGTGCTTCAACGAGTTTTATATGCCAAGATTACTTTGGTATTAGTTTGGCAAGAACCTAGCTTGCTTCTTATTTTTGTCAAAGCCAGCGTACCATTGCTATGGCAAGAGCGCAATGCACTTTCTTAAGTATAGTATCATAACTTCTGAAGAAATATATGTATTTTTATCAAAATTTGCAGCTGTTCTTTTCTACTGTAGTTTGATGAATATGCAAACTTTCAATGAAATCGAACCTATAGTTATTTCATGGGCTTTAATGAGTTGATGCTTTTGTTTTATTGATTTCCATGAAGCGCAGATTTTTCATTGAGAAAAACATGTCACGCTAAACGCTGCCGCACCGTAAAATGACTTTGAATTGTAGTAAGTAGCATATAATAGTTATCTAGCGCGTAGGTTGGAAAACCTAAATGATTGAATGTGATTTCATCAAGGGCACTATTGGCAATCTAAGTTAAGTTTAATTTGAAAAGCTCGATCGGCCACAAAGGCAGTTTATGCTACGTTAGGAATTTGTAGAAAGAATGAGATTGAGAGATTCTTTGTTGGAAAACAGAGGTGTATGCCGGCGTATCATTCGCATATTGCGGTTTCACTCCGGCATTAGGACATTTGGGCCACGATAAAAGTGCGTGGTGCAGTGACAGAGATCGTAGCCGGGATCTTTCGTCCTGCTAAAGCTTTGTTGTGACCCCAAAGAATATTACAGCAGAAGGCCAAAAGCTACAACACTTGTGCGGCGAGAAAAAGAAAGTTTACGCGCCCTACCGCTCCGCTCATCCCAAGAAGAAAAACGTAAAATTCATTACGCTACTGCTACTACGTGTGTTGTAGTTTTTCGTTTTTTTATTTTATTATTTTTTTTTGCGCAGTAAAAACCTTTAAAAAACTGAACTTCCATGAATAGGCCCAACTATGCCCTCTGTTATGAGGGAATATTTATATCGGCCTGTTTGCTTGTTGCTCTGCTCGGTGAGCGATATTGATGGCATCACTGTGATATCCACGCTTCGAGGTTCTAGTAGATGGTAATAAAAAGTATGACGGTAGAGTTTGTTCCCAAGCCTGCGGTTCAAACCAAGAGAACCAATCGGCATTATATGGCAAAAACAGCCGTCGCCGATGGGAACGCAAATAATTTAGCAATCACAATCACAGCAGTCTGTCGAAGTAATATCTCGGGAGCATTCCAGTAAGTACCCTTCTATCTCACGCTGAGGCTGCTGCTTTGTCAACATCAGAGTCTCGGTTAATAACAATTCACCTGGATCGCCATCATCGCTAGAACTTCGCGCAGCAGGCAATCTGCTGCGTCATAGGCCAATATAAGGAAAATAACCTGTACTTGACTATCTCGCTGCGTGGTCAGCAGCGACAATAGCCAATTTGCGTTATAACGCATTATATATCGAAAAAGTACCCAGGAGGTCAAAGTCGGCATCAGCGAATGTTTAGCCCTAGACGTTCGGTGGTCGCAATAAGCAGCTGGGCGCAGAATGCCTTTTTGGCGTTGACGCTGTTCCCATTCGGCGACTTAGTTGCCCACAGAATGAGCAAGATCGAGGATGTAGAATCCGCAGAGTACATTGTAAGGCGAGGGACACGCAGACACGCCATGTGGTAGGCAAGTCGTCAAGATCCTGTAAGACAGGGGTCCCAAACACGCGGCTTGCGAGCGTTTCGTTTGCGGCCCGCGGCCCGTACATGACTGTCTTCGGTCCACATTTTTTTTAAATTCCTTAAGTATGTTCGTGAGTACACAGACATGATTGGTCTTATCAACGTGGAAGCACCCCTTGTGGTCACCACGTGTTGAAACGGAACCGTGAAACTTAGAGGTCGGAATCGACATGTTGGAATCCTGGCCCAAATACCCTGCAGAGATGACCCGTATATGAGATATGCGAAAGGTATTCTTTCAAATGGCAACGTTTGCTTACTTGTACAAACTACCCCCCCCCTCCTTCGCCGCTCGGCCGAATTCACTGTGCCCGGCCTTTGCGGGACTAAATTGTGTGACTGCGGCCCGCTGAGTGGGGCGAGCTTGATACCCCTGCGGTAATATATCTGGACGACAGCAAGTTCCGATGACCAAAAGAAGACTAGATATTCGGGGTGAACATTTCGACTCGAAGGCGTGCGAAATCGGTGTACTAAAATGCGTCGTGAAGCGCAGGCGGACACGTGAATTTTTTTAGTTGAAATTCGCGAGATCGCGAAAAAAATTTGGCATATGTTAAGAACTGTGGCAAACAGTTTCATGTGAAGCAGTCAGCGAGTAGCTCTATATGCTTCATTTTTTTCGCTTTCAGTCAAGCGTTACGAGGTGCTTTGACGTCAACTTGTAACAGAAGTGGCCGTGTCTACATTGTGAGCCTAAGCCCCCCTCCAAACACATGCATGCAAGATCATGGAATGGGGTCAACCTGGGCGACAGACACCATCTACCTAGCCATTGCTAAGCAGCCTCTCTGTGCTCTCGGTCATGACTCTGATGATTGTGGTAGTGGTTGATGGCCTTCATATTACTACAGTGTTTTGGTTCGCCTAATGGGTGCTTCCCTACTTCATGAAAGTGGCCGGACGCGGGACGCGGGAGGGACGGACGGAGCCCCGAGCATAAGATGTTTCGCATCTAAAACGTTTTTGATGTGGACAGTCCATTAAAAGACCTGGTTCCCACGTCGACGACAAGAGGCATCATACCATTTTTTCCGAAGAGCCATCCGTGACTTCAGCAGCTGTGCTATATCTCATACTTCACTACACATAGACTCCTCGTCGCCGCGATCGCGAATGGATTTCATAACAAGTCATGTCCATCTGCTGGTGCTCACTGATCACGATGACGACCTTGTTCAAGAACTGTCGAGAACTGCTTTCGCATATGCACGCGGGTTCGTGATACGTGTGCTCGTCCTTCTTCATAACGGAACCTATCTGCTTACCGCTTCTGGTGTTGGTAATACCCATGTTGCGTTTGGCACGGTTGCGCAACTGTAAAACTGGTTATACAGCTTTATGCGGCTATTCAACATATTTGTGTGCGTGCAATAATTGTTCATACCCTCAGCGTAATTTACTAACGTTTCGCTGAATAAAAATTGCTCCACAGTCACTTTCCCTCTGCATGCGTCGCATCTTGCGGCGCCTCGTGTGAGTGATTATGACCCGGTGTTCCTTCTGTCGTCTTTTTTTCTTGCTTTTCGAAATAAATTTTTGCAGAGAGTTAGGGACTGTCTCGCGTTCTTCTTTAGTCCGTGGTCCCACTCGTCAGCAGTGCACGCAATCGAACATCATCATTAACCACATTAC
This sequence comes from Rhipicephalus appendiculatus, assembly GCA_030522465.1. Classification (NCBI taxonomy): domain Eukaryota; kingdom Metazoa; phylum Arthropoda; class Arachnida; order Ixodida; family Ixodidae; genus Rhipicephalus; species Rhipicephalus appendiculatus. The sequence goes on along the minus strand of JALIZH010022178.1, from coordinate 42,685 downwards.
TCAGCTTACAATCTTACAGCCACGGGTGACTAATGGAAAAAGAGTATCGTACGTACACGACAGTGATTTTCTCGATATTCATATGATGACCACACAATCGCGTTCGTCGTACGCCTACGCCCTCTTATGCCAATTTTGGTCTATGTCAAGTTAAGATGACCGGTATGCCAATTTTGGTCTTATGCCAATTTTGGTCTATGTCAAGTTAAGGAGGCCAGCCCGAGATCATCGAGACGTAAGCGTTTAGATAGATAGATAGATAGATAGATAGATAGATAGATAGATAGATAGATAGATAGATAGATAGATAGATAGATAGATAGATAGATAGATAGATAGATAGATAGATAGATAGATAGATAGATAGATAGATAGATAGATAGATAGATAGATAGATAGGCGCTTTTTCTTTTGCGGAAGAAAACTACGCATTTAAAAGAAAAAAACACGGAAGACCCATTTCCTGCCCTATTTAATGTCAAGGGTGTCGAAGCACATGCGTGCCACCCTTTAGGCGTAGAGCGGGGCCACGACCTTTATAGCGCTCCCTCAGCGCCATCCAGAGGGTGAAAGTGAACACGTTGAAGCACGTCCGAGCTCTCCTTACCGCCGGCGGCAAATGATGCGTATATATGAATAACACGTCGTGGGGATACAGGAGAACATATTCTGCATGGCAGAGCTGGCTCACGCAGCGCGCTGCGCAGCCAACGGCTCGCAGGCGCGAATCTCAGGTGGTGCGCCGCAGAAAATGCGGTGTGTGTGTGTATAAACACACACACACACACATTATATATATATATATATATATATATATATATATATATATATATATATATATATATATATGCGAAACATGAAGTCGACGGCAAATATTCGTCACAAGTGCCCATACCATATAATTAAGGTTCCGCGTTTTCGGGCAAATCCGAGAAAAGAACGTTAAACACTCGCCGGTGAAACTTTTGGCAATTCGAGTTCATCCGTTAAACTCCGATTTTAAAAGGGCACTTTCAACGTTCAAAGGGCGTTTTCGAAGCTGAGAATCATCAATCGAACGGAGCGCCCGTCCACCAGCGGCAGCAACCACGTAAAGTATGCTTGCGTCTATAGAAGAAGCTTATTTAACCGATCGAGGCACACACAAGAACTATTGGTTGGATTTTCAATGAAAGTTTGCGTATTTATGGAACAGCCGTAGACAACATCTGCGAATTTTCGTAGAGCTATATTTATTTCTTCAGAAGCTATGATACTGCACTTTAGAAAGTACGCTGGGCTCTTGCCACAGCAATGGGCAAGATGACTCGATATAAGAATAGCAAGCATGCTAGGCCCTTTGCAAACAAATTCCAAAGCTATCTCGGCATATAAAACTTGTGGACGCACCGACGCTTCTTGCAGAGCATAACGCCACTTTTTTCACAGCACCATTTCTTTCTTTTATGACAGACAGTACACTTAAACCGTCTTTCAAGCTTGTTGTGGAAATATCCGTATGGATTTAGGTTAATGAGAGGCACAATGGGCGCTGGCAACCACATGATAGTTCTCTTGAGTACAACAAGGCGGAGGTTGTGTCTTGCTATTACGCGGATGAATGGCATCAGTCAACGTAAAGTGCGTCTGCTAACCTCCAGTAGGTTACCAGATCCTCTATGCGTTGAGTGTAGTAATGTTGATCACCTCTGTAAATAGGGGCCACCACCAAATTTTCCAATGTTTGAAAATTTTGTATTTATACGCTGTTGGATCGTGGAGGTGAATCCCTTCCATGCCATTGCTGTAGCTGCTGACGAGGTTCGGCGGTGGCACTACGTTTTTATTGTGATACCAATTATATGGACACTCTCGGCTGGTTTTCGCCGTCGGAGTCACCGTGGCAGTCATGCCCCTTATATATATATATATATATATATATATATATATGTATCTATATATTTATAAAAGCCACAAAGAAAAATGATTCAGAGCAATGTTTCCGATGCGCGGCATCGAACGATGGACCTCTAGCTCTGCAGCGCGCGGCGCTAACCGCTGCGCCATGAAAGTGCACGCCCTTCAACGTTCAAACGGCGAGCTATTTATGTACAGCGTGTTTTTGAGCATGTTGTCAGCATTACCAGCGAAATGGCGCAAAGGGCGCGCTCAGCGGGGCTTTAGCTCGGCGCCCCGTTCGTCTAGACGCGTGCTCTCAGGCGGTCATCTCCCGCGCGTTTATCCCGTGGGGGATAGACGCCAGTGTGCGCGCGCGCTTATCTCGCGGTGAGGGAGAATAGTACGTGTTCGGCTTTCGCCGGAACGATTCCATTGTAGTTACCGAGCGCACGAAGGTCACTTTGCTCGCTGCAGTCCCCCCCCCGTTCGCGAAAAGAGCACGCTTTTCAAACAAAGCGAAGTAATAACTGTGACACTTGTTAGTTCGCGCTCGTCTGTACCTGTGAATACGTTTCGTGCGTCGTTTTCGATTGAGCAGCGCGTTAGGTGTCGAACTGTGAACGTTGTTAGTTGGCTCTCGTCCTGTGCGTGTTGTTTTCGTGCGTCATGTGTGCGGAAGCAGCGCTCTACGTTTTGACCTGCTTGCCATCTGCAACTTGACATTTCAATTTGTTTCTATCGCATTTCTTCATTTCTTCGTTTCTATATCATTTCTTCGCCCTGTGGCGAAACTGTGACTTTTCTTTTGAGTAGATGACCATCTGTTCCATCAGCGTACTTGCTCGACATTGTCGTAGTTTGTTGCCATAGCAACTATGATATTGTCTAGGCCCTATACGAAAAGATTCTCGTTGCCTGGGTAAAAACAAAAACAGTATTGTGCGACTTTTTCGTTCCATCTTCTTTATCGCTGGCAGGGTGCATCCATTGTTATATACCGTCGTCATCTCTCTTCTCCTCATGAGTCACCAAGTTAGGGTTGGTAGTCAGAATGTCAACACAAACGGGCTCTCATATATCCAGCCCGACATCTGTTGCAGCCTCGCCAGGCTTCAGACAACCGTGAAAACGGCATTATTCCGAAGAAAATACCTGGGTCGATTATAAATCAGTCTGAAACAAAATTCTCTTCTAAGCACCCACACACGTCCAGGGTACTACGAAAAGTACACACACATCTGAATACTCTTCAGAGCAAAACTATGCACTTTTGCTTATTGTTGCGCTTTGGGGCGATAATTTTGTTTCTTCTGAAGCACAAATATTTCATTTTTTTTCAGTATATAAAGTGCGAAACAGCAAAGTACTTTAGAAAACGTAGTCATCACGTCCTTTCCGATGTGCACTCGTTTTCGGAAAGTTAAATGACTTGTAGCTCCAGAAAAATAGACCCTAGTCAATAGGTGAGATTAGGAGTATCTTACTGACACATCTGGCGTTAAACATCCTGATCAGCAAAATCACAATATTAGATTGCGTATTTTCTATTTACGAAACATGAAGTGAACGTTGTAAATTACGCTGGGCGCTAGTGGGTTAAGGTTGTAATGCGAACAAGCGTAGGTGTTTTGTATTCAAGTATGTGTGCTTGTAAGTGTTTGTGCGTTGAAACCTTCCAGACATCTAAGTAACACTTAGTGTGTTCGCATGTTTTCGTGTTCAGATATCACTTCATCTATTATTTCGGAGTATAGAGAATAATAATAATAATAATACGTAGTTTATTTTTCATCAGGAAGATGAGCTAGGCTGGGAGATAAAGCTGAGAAGCAGCTTGGCCAGCTCTTGTCCTCCCACCCAATCAGCCCCCCCCCCCCTCCGTATAAATTGACACCTTGGCAAGAGTTTACAGCAGTGCACATCAACAGCCTTATTAACACAGTAACTGAAGATGAAGTGACACAGATTGAAGGTATGGAGAAATAGGATTATCAGCAAGGATATGCACGGCATTTTCATGCGAAATAAAATAATCAGAACACATTGCAATAACTCATATTGCAAAATGAAACACCAGATTGCGGAGAAATGGTGGTTTACGCGAAATAACTTCGATAAACGCCGACTTTCGTCCAAAAAATAAACTCCTGAAAGCACCCTCAGAACTTCAGGAAAAATAAACTGCGAGAACACCGAGGCCTACTTATTTATGCTGTCGCAATACACAATATTCTTGAAACGTTGCCTCGATACATCCACAACTTTAGATTTCTTCCAAGGCTCGAAAGTCTTGCACAGAATGCACATTTTCCTCAAGGTGAACAAGCCTTCACCACAAAGAACAAGAGAACGGGCATTTCGAGACTCTTGCAGTTTACTTGTTCGTATAAGATGCAGACAACTTTTTGAATATTATAAAAGTTGTGAATGAAATAAAAAAAATGTGTACCCAAGTTTTTTTTTTCTGCCGACGGTTTCGCATACACGTTCTGTTTTTGCAAAGAAAGATTTATTTACTTCAGCTAGGTAACTCTGAAAATTGGAAAATAAAGTAGGTACTATTTCTTGGGCTTAAAGATTTTCGACTTGGGCTTGTTGGTGATTGATCTTGGTGGGAACTGATGCGCACAAAAGACAGGGGCACAAGAAGGAACATAGATGGACAGACGAAGCGCAAACTAACAACAGTTTATTGGCAGGAAATGTGACCTTACTTACACCAAAAAACACTTATCGCTTATTACGAAGCAAAGACACACTAACACACACATGTAGGCCTATTACCCGTGAGATATGATATTTCTTTCGATGAAAGAGATATAGATGGCATGCTGATGCATTTCTCTTTGAGACATCATATATTGTGTGCTTCAACAATAAGGCGCGTCGTTTCACTTCTGCTCTTTGCAATCACAGTGCAAGTTTGAAATTGAGGTTTGCAACCACATTTTTCGCAATGAAGAGCCAGCCACTCCCCCGTTTTGTTTTTCAAGTTGTACGCATGCTCGCGGAGGCGGTCGTTTATGCATCGACCTGTCTGACCGATATACACGCGGTTACATGTCAGCGAAATGCGATACACAACCCCTTCTATGTAGTTTACATATCTGGCTCGATGTTTCTTTTTACATGTTTTCATTTCTCCGCAGTTGGTGTCCGTCATTTTTCACACTGAAGCAAGCTTGGCTAGCGCAGAAAACAAAACCTTCACATCTGCTCTTTGAGCAATCTTTTTGATGTTGTGCGACACTTTATGAATATAAGGGATTACAACAAATTTCCTTTAATCCCTCTCCTGAGGTGCGGGGTGCATGTTCGAGGGCCTGAAGCTTTTACATTTCTAAGTAGCTTCTCAGCTACGGAAACGATCAGTTCACCAGGGTAACCTGCCTGTGATAAACGCGCTGTTTGCTGAGAGAAGCTTTGAAACATTTGATGGGGGGCAGGTTTTTTCAGGGCATTTTTTAGACAAAGGTTGGTAATTCCCCTAAAGTGCTGCGAGATAATTAAGGAGAAAAGTTAATACGTTTGAACATTATAACAACTTTGTGCACAGACGGTTACTTTCCTTTAGTCGAGAAAAAAATTTAGTAGTTTAGTTTTACGTTTTCATTCTTTTGCTATGAGGCCAATACCAACAAACTGAATTTCCTGCTTAAATAAGGGATAGTGTGTTTGTTCCACATAGCTTTCAGTTTCTTTTTTGTTAGTGCGTTATATTGTTTATTACATATAAATGTGATGATAAACAGAGGCAAATGTATAACAATAACTTTGGCTTAGATGCCCCAGTTTTCCCAAGAACAAATCGCGTTGCTCATTGCATGCGGCTCTGAGAATCAATGGGCGTCAAAATTAAGTTGTCTCAACGTTCATGAAAAAATATTCTCACGTGGTCGTGACGTCGACGAAGGCAGCAGTCGGTATTCCCATGATGAAACTCTTTATTTGGCCGAACTTGTAGCCGGTAAACGGAAAGTCAGATTCCAGCAATGCACACTGGCACTGATTGCGGCGAACGGAGCGTCGGCCGTCGATGAACTGACAAGCGGTGAAGCGCGTTGGCATTTATACGTGTGTCATGGAACATTCCAACCTTATCACTGGTTGTCGCGCAAGTTCTGGAATAAGCTCGAACGCTCGCGTCCAGCGTTCAATATTAACAAAACGACCAACAATAATCGCGAAGCTTGTCAAACAATGAGGCGCGGTTTTCGCTGAGCATTGCTAAGAGTCCTTGAGGGCGAAAACCGAATACAGCAAAAGTGAAAATAAGAAACGGGCGTGGCAATGCCGCCCTCTGAAAAAGCATCGTCCCGATGCATAAAACAGAATACGGGGGGAAAAAGCATGCAACAATAAATGATAACAATAAAGCAAGAAAGTACAATATTACAGCAGTAAGTGCAGTCCTCCGGTTCTCTAACGCGCGTAATACGGCTTGAGGCGCACGACATGGACGACTTCAGGTCACGCACGGAGCCGTTGAGAGTTCGTAATGCCATCAAGAACGACCTCATAGTCGAGTGCACCGAGACGTCGAAGTACCCTTTACGGTCCGAAGTATCGTCGACGAAGCTTGTCGTCGACGAAGCGGAGGTTGTACCGACGGTTGTCGGTATTTTGCTGGCTTGGTATGCGCAGATGGGCCTGTTGCCTGGCTTCTTCGCCGCGCTGCAGGTACAAGGTGACGTCGATATTTTCCTCGTCGGAGACATTGGGCAACATGGCGTCGACTGCCGTAGCCGGGGTCCTTCGGTAGATTAACCCATACGGCGCCATCTGCGCCGTTTCTTGCACGGCCGTGTTGTTTGCAAAGATCACATGCGGAAGGATGACATCCCACGTCTTGTGTTCGACGTCGACGTACATGGCCAGCGTATCGACGATGGTCTTATTTAGACGCTTGGTGAGGCCATTGGTTTGTGGGTGGTAGACGGTGGTCCGGCGGTGACTTCTCTGGCTGTACCTCAGTATGGCCTGAGTTAGGTCCGCAGTAAAGGCCGTACCTATCTCGGCAATGAGGATCTCTGGGGCTGCATGACGCAGTACGATGTTCTTGACGAAGAACTTTGCTGCGTCGGCGGCACTGCGTCGGCGGCACCTTGTCTTAGCGTAGCGGGTGAGGTAGTGAGCAGCTAGGGCGATCCATTTTTTTCCGGAATTCGACTTCGGGAACGGCCCTGGTAAGTCCATGCTGATTTGCTGGAACGGCCGACGAAGTTGTTCGATGGGCTGCAGAAGTTTGGCTGGCCTAGTCGGCGGTGTCTTCCGTCGCTGAAAATCCCGGGAAGTCTTCATGTTGTGGGTGACGTCGGCAGTCAGTCGAGGCCAATAGTACTTTTCTTGTATCCTCTCGAGCGTTTGCGAAAGTCCAAGGTGTCCAGCTGTCGGGTCATCATGCAGAGCATCCAGAACTTCCGGACGTAACGCTGAATGTACTACGAGGAGGTAGTTGGCCCGAAGTGGCGAGAAGTTCTGGTTTAGGAGAACACCGTTCCGCAAGAAAAGCGACTCCAGACCTCGTCTGAATACCTTTGGAACAACGCCCGCCTTGCCCTCCAGGTATTGCACAAGGCCCTTGAGTTCCGGATCGGCTCTCTGTCGTTCGGCGAAGTCATCGGCGCTTAAGGTTCCCAAAAGTAGTCACCGTTTTCGTCATCTTGCTGCGGTGGGTCAACGTGGGCACGGGACAGGCAGTCGGCGTCAGAGTGATTTCGTCCGAACTTGTAAACGACGGTAATGTCGAATTACCATCGTTAGCTGGCCAGCAGTTACCGATCCAGCAATAGGAGGGGTGGTCGCTCACAACTTTGAAGGGCCTTCCATAGAGGTAGGGGCGAAACTTTGACGTAGCCCAGATGATTGCAAGGCAAATTTTTTTCTGTTGTGGAATGGTTTCCTTCTGCCTTGAATAGCAACCGGCTAGCATAACTGACAACCCTTTCTTTTATGTTTGTCTTCTGCACAATGACGGCGCCGAGTCCTACGCTGCTTGCGTCGGTGTGGATTTCCGTATCGGCGGATTTGTTTAAATGCGCAAGTATTGGAGTCCTATGCAGGCGGCGTTTCAGTTCCTGAAATGCTTCATCTTGCGCCGTTTGCCCCCTGAATTCGAGTTCGGTCTTCGTGAGCTGCGTTATTGGCTCGGCGATCCGTGAATATCTTTGACGAAGCGTCCGTAATAGGCGCACAAGCCGAGCATTAGGCGCACGGCCTTCTTTTCGGTGGGTGGCGGAAAAGCAGCGATGGCAGGTGTTTTCGTCGGGTCTTGGCGTACTCCAGTCTTGCTGACCACGTGACCCAAAAAACACGAGCTCCTCGTATGCGAAGCGGCAATTTTCTGGCACAGGGTGAGTCTTGAGCTCTTGATTGCTTGAAGTACTAATTCAAGGCGCTGGAGGTGTTCGTTGAAGTTTGAGGAAAACACAGCGACGTCGTCCAAGTAAATGAGGGAAGTTTGCCACTTCAAGCCAGTCACTACTGTATCCATGGCACGTTGGAAAGTTGCAGGTGCTGAGCAAAGACCAAAGGGCATGACCTTGAATTCGAGAAGGCCATCTGGTGTTATGAAAGCGGTCTTTTTTCGGTCTCTCTCATCGACTTTTAGCCGGTCTTGACGTCCACTGAAGAAAAGTATTTTCCATTGTGGAGTTTATCTAGGGCGTCGTGTATTCGTTGGAGAGGGTACACGTCCTTCTTCTTGATTTTGTTCAGTCGACGATATTCGACGCAGAAACGTGGGGTCCCGTCCTTCTTCTTCACTAACACTATTGGTGACGCCCATGGAGTCTTTGAAGGCTGGATATCGTCGCGTAGCATTTTGTTGACTTGTTTCTTCATGGCCTCGCGTTCTGTCGTCGGAACTCTGCACGGACTCAGACGAAGTGGCCTGACACTTTCTTCTGTATGATGCGACGTTTTCCGACCTGTGTCTGCCGCATTCTTGACGACGGTGAAAAGCAGTCCTTTTATTGCAGGAGGAGGGTTTTCTGCTGTTCTTGCTTGGGCGTCGGAAAGCTCGAATTAACCTCGAAAGCTAGTTGGTGAGCTTGGTTCGTCGTGGCAGGTACGGTAGAATCCGTGAGGGCGAAAGCGTTGCTAGCTTCCAAAATTTCTTCGATGTAGGCAACCGTGGTACATTTGCTCACGTCCTTATACTCGTTCCTAAAGTTCGTGAGCATCACTGTTGCTTTCCATCCTCGCAGCTCGGCTATTACTCTGGCGACGCAAATCTCGCGGTTGACCAACAGGTGCTGGTCGCCTTCGACGACGCCGTGCTGGTCTGTTGATTTCTGAGTGCCGACGGAAGTGCTGACGCTGGCGCGAGGGGAAATGGTGACTTGGTCTTCGAGCACATTCAAGGAGTACTTTCCTGGTGGCGTGTGGTTTTTCTGCGGATAGCGTTATCAACCTAAATCATAAGTCCATGGCGGTGCCATGGTCACATAGGAAGTCCATACTCAATATTACATCCCTGGAGCAGTGTTGTAGGATTACAAAGCTCTCAGGATAAGCCCGGTTATACATGGTGACTCTCGCCGTGGAGGCTCCAATCGGCGTAATCAGGTAGCCTTTACCTGTCCGGATTTCGTGTTCCCTCCAAGCGGGGCTTTACATTCTTCAGCTTAGTGGCGAATGACCCACTGAAAAGAGAATTGTCATCTCCGGTGTCGATGAGACCGGTGCAATTGTGGCAGCCCATGAGAACGTTGAGGTCGCTAGTGCGTGGCCTTGCGTGGCGGTTAGGTCGCGCGTTCGATCACGGATGCGTCGATTCGTTGCGCTGCTTCCATGCTGCGTCGTCGGGTCGTCCTCAGTACGTGAGGTTTCATCGACAGGGCTCTGTCTGCTTCGCGTCGTGCTCTGCAGGTTTCGTCGCGGCGTCGTCGTCGGCGGAGGGTCTCGTTAGTTCATCGTACAGCAAACACACCTCCATCGATTGCTGCCCTTCGTTTTCCGGACATGGGCTTACGGAACGGCCACGGTTGGGGCCGCTCTACTGCTGTCGTCGTCGAGGGGACCGGTAGAGTGCAGGCGATGGCGGATGCGATGAACGTCGATGTAACCATTCAGTAGTGGCCAAGTGGTCGGCGATGTCGCGTGGCCGCTCGCCACGTTGTGGGGGTGGTGCGCTGACGGAGAAACCGCTGAGGCCCATCTGGCGGTACTGACATCGGCGATGTGTGTGGCCTGCTTATCCGCCGTTGTAGCACAACGGGCGGTTGTCAGGCGCACGCCAAACGTCGGTTTTCCTTGGCGCGCTGCGCTGTCCAACAGGCGAATGGTATTGCATCGGTGGGCGCAGCGGTGTCAGGCGACGGTAGTGTGGCTGTGCGGCGTCTTGACGTAGACGCGGCGGGGGGATCGTCGCGTCGGGCTACAACAGTGTAGCTCATGGCTTGAGGCACAAGCTGCGCTGGTTCAATTGTTCCCAGAAATTGCTGGTCTTCCTGGCGTACGACGTCAGCGATCGGGTCCACTTGATGCTGGTAGGGTGGCAGCAACTTACGCAGCTCTTCCCGTACGATGGCTCTGATAGTTTCGCGCAGGTCGTCGTCGGAATGCGGCGGTTGTACTTTCTCGTACGCATTTCCAGGGCCTGTTCGATCGTCGTGGCCTCTGAGACGAATTCGATGACCGTCTAGGGTGGGTTGCGTACAAGGCCGGCGAACAGTTCCTGCTCATCTTCCCGCATCAGGAAGCGAAGCTTCATGTCCACAGTCATAGCAGGGTCAGCATGACGAAACTGGCGCGTCATTTCTTCGGTGTACTTATGGCCGCAAAAGTTTACGGGATCTGCAGCGCGTGGCTGAGCGACGAAAAACTGCATCGCTGCGTCATCTACCGTGACGCGGCGGGTGTTGAGGCTATCAGCCTAAGCGATTAGCGACGGCGCGTTTAGACAACGCGCCGTTGCCGGATCTTACCGCGGAGGCCGCCGCCGATATCCTCAACACCCGCCGTGTCACGGTAGGTGACGCAGCGATGCAGTTTTTCGTCGCTCAGCCACGCGCTGCAGATCCCTGTAAACTTTTGCGGCCGACAGCACATGCCGACGTTCTCGTTCGGGAGCTGTACTCGACTGTTCAGCAAGCTTTCGACTCTTTCCTTGCGGACGACGGTTGTTAAGGTTCCAGAAATGTGGCGCGAAAAACGTCCCAGGTCGTGAGTGTGCCTTCTCGGCTCTCGAACCATGTTCGAGCGGAGTCTTCCAGGGCGAAATAAACGGGCCGCAACTTGTCATCGTCGGTCCAGTTGTGGAAAAGGTCCACGCGGTCGAACTTTTCAAGCCCGCTCACGGGTCTTCCAGTGATGAGGCGAAGAAGTTGGGTGGCTCCCTCCGTTGATGTATCCGGATCGGTTCAGCGGCCACTGGGGCGGTCATCGTTCCGTTCGAGGAGGATTTCGTGATTTTGGGATGTCTGGTGTTTTCCGGCAGGAGCCCCTGCTCTGGCTGTAGTCCCTTCTGCCTGTAGCTGGTGCGACGAACAGGGTTATCCTTTACGTTGTCTTCGTCGCGGCTTGGGCTTAGGTCAGCACATCGCGGGGGTGTGCGTAGCATGGACGACACATCACCTCCACCAGATCTCACGTCATCGTGACGTCAGCGAAGGCAGCAGTCGGTATTCCCAAGATGAAAATGTTTGTTTGGCCGAACCTGTGGCCGGTAAACGGAAAGTCTGATTACAGCAATAAACACTGGCACTCATAGCGGTGTACGGAGCGTCGGCCATCGATCAACTGACAAGCGGCGAAGCGCGTCGGCATTTATACGCGTCATCGAATATTCTAGCCTCATCACTGTTTGTCGCGCAAGCTCCGGAATAAGCTCGAGTGCTCGCGTCCTGCGTGCAATCTTAACAAAACGACCTACAATAATCGCGAAGCTTCTTGAACGATGAGGAGCGGTTTGCGCTGAGCATTGCTGACAGTGTTTGTAGGCGAATACCGAATACAGCATAAATGAAAATAAGAAACGCGCGTGGCAATATTTCAAATGTCAGAGGAACATATACGCAACGTTTTTGATGACTGGTTTTACTCATCATAAAAATAACAAAAAGTAGGCGTTTTGCCACCTATACGATCCTGGACGTGGCCTTGGACGGCGGCCCAAGTGGTGGCTGGGGTAAGAACGCAGCAGATACGAGACCGGAAGCTTTTGTGGCGAAAGCCTTTTTTAATGTCTCATACTCGCGGTGTCCGACGTCCGTCCGTGCCCTGGATTAGTGCCAGCTGTGGCCTCTCCCCCTCACACTCCCTCAGCAATGACGTCATGTCACAGTGGCCACAAAAAAAGCAAACAAAAACTAAAAAACGAAAAAAAAAACAGGACATGGCATAGTCAGTCGAATGGCCATAGACTTAAGCCCAACACGCACTTGGAATTTTGGAAAGTGTCCTTCAATTTTTATCCCGGGAGGCCCGGGGTGCGAAAGTGGTTGCGCGATGCGTCGAGCATTTTTCCTCGGTGAGCGTTGGAGATTGGAGTGGCCCTACCCTTGGGTCAGATAGCGCCACGCCAACATCGTTGACCTTGACGGGTAAGAACTGTGGAATCACGAACGCGAAGGAGACAGACGTAACGATTGGCGAGAAGATGAAGGGACTCCAAGATATCCGGAGATCACTGCGTACAGGCATTGACGAAGTAATGAAAGAGAGCGATGAATTACTTTTGTATAGATCACCGAAGATAGGCAAGCTCAAGGATTTACGCTTAAACCTGGAATTGATGCGACAGAAGTTGAAGAATGTTGATCGCCAGATTCATTTCGATATACATATTGATGAACTAGAAAGTGACGTCGAAAGTTGCGAAAACTTTGACTTTGACATCATCAGCGTGCTATCAGACCTCCAACTTCGATTGGCGGAATTCGAAGAAAGACCGTTGTGCTCACTCGCACAACCAACAGGAAGTTCACTGACGAGGTTGAAGCCGAGGTTAACTTTCTAGCCCGGCGAGAGAATACCCGTCGACGACAACGAGGAAAGGAGTGTCAGTTTAATAAATTCGCAACACGACCTAAGAAATGTAATTCTCAGAATAAGTGGTGCCGACGTTGAAAAAGTGATACAACCTCCAATTGGGCAGCAGTCATCTGAAATAAGTTCCGGCAATTGTGCCAAAAAATAACGTCCTAGATCTTGATGCTCCATCGTCTCTCGGTTGTGGGAGCCCTGAAAACATTTCCATCTACTCTGCTATTGAAGCTCTCGACAGATCCGACTTCATTGCTATAGAAGGCACAAACGTGTGTCAAGAAGATAAAAGGACCAAAAAAAGAGAAATCGAAGTTAGCGAGAAAACAAACAGGCTAAGACTGTTAAATAGTGCACGTGGAAATCGCTATCAGCCATACGTTTGAGGATATCAGCCACCAGGAATACAAGCCTAAAGGAGAGAGTGCATCTTCGTGAGGTGCTAGCGAAGAAACACAGCCGTGAGGCTCAAGGGCTAAAGGATGCCAGAAAAGCACGAAAGTATCTGACAGCAAAGAAAGTGAGAGCACGAAAACACGTCGCGAGCTGCGACATTACACCAAAAACGGGTGACGCGAACACCGACCACACCGCATGCAAGCAGCGAGGACATGCCGGAAGAACTAATGTGATTCGAAAACACTCCAAACGGTTCAAACATAGATGGAAGAGAAAAAGGTCCTCGATAACGTCCAGATAGCTTCCACTTGATTGCATGACCTTGCACTGAATTGGGACCATTGCGAACTGCGTTTGACTGACTACACCGAAGTAAAGGATCTTTAAAGTGCGTGCGAGATTAATTTGTGAACGCTAAGTGGTGATTAGTACCGGACAGTGAGCGCATCGCGCATCGGCCTTTCTGCAGCCAGCGAACGAACAGATGGCGTGACATGGTACAAGGGACAGGAATCCAAGCTACCACCCATCCAGTGCGGTGGCTTGGCAGTGTTTTGTTGTATTGTGCCATGATTTTCTTTTTCGCTTCTGTGCCATCACATCATTTTCACTTCTTTCTCGCGGGTGGGAAGATGTTGAAAATAGAAGACGATGACGGTCGTGCACTGCGTGGCTGCAATCATCAGTAGGATTAGTGAGGCGTTAAAGGTGGAAGAAGAAGGCAGGCATGTCGTCGGTCTCTGTTCTTTACAATGGGTAGTAGAATGACACATGAGGAGTTTGTTAGTGTGCTTGATTGATCCAAAAAAGTAGCACTAAACATCTAAAACCCCCTCAAACTCATTCAACGGTCGATTTTGAGCACAAGAGGCTCCCGGCAATTCACCGCTGATCTGAAAGACGCGCTCGTAGGAGATTGTATGCAGATGACATCCGTAATGTCAAGCGAATACAAAGCAATTCCAACATCACGTGAGAAAGGTCGACAGGAGGGAAAAGAGATCTTTCTGTTCCAAACTTGAGCCCGGAAAAGCGCTTTCAAGGATATGGAGTATTGTTCGTAGCCTAAGAAACCCACAAACCCAACTGTATTCCTTCAGTTCAGTTGCTCTCTCCCGTCACAATATTGAGGTGGACGTGGCGGAGGCTTTCTGCTCTAAGATGACCGCAGTAGTGGCGCTAGCAACTTTGCCTCGTGCAGCACAACATACTTGAAGCTTGATACTTGAAGAAAGCCAGCAAAAACACGGGACACAAGAAAGAGGCAGACGCAAACACTGCTGGAAACACAACATGTTTCAACGACGCTGAACACCACTGCAGCGCATGAACTTTTCTCGATCATTGAAGACTCTTGGAGCTTAGGCACTGAAGTCTGTTGGAGTTGGCACTCGCATGCGTTGCTGGATCTCAGCCTACGTCAATGATCAGTCAGTCTGCATGTCCATCAAAAAATCACCAGGCCTGCGCAGAACACGCAGCACAGTCACAGTGAAAGCTAGAACTGCGTCCTTTACAGAGTCCGTGTAGACTCTCTTCACTCTAAGAACTAAGAGAGTGCCGGGCACTCTCTTTGGGAGAGTATTTTCTTGTCCCATATTTAACTCTCTTTTCCAGAGTAAATCACCTCTTTTTGAGGCAGAGTATAGTAATGCCCCCATGGAGGGTTAAAGTACTCCACCCCAACAGAGTAACATAAATCTGGCCGAAGCAGAGTAGCATGACCCCACCCAAGGGAGTAGTAGTACACCGCACGCAAAAAAATAGCATTTCTCGGGCCAAAATTGAGCTTTAGAATTGCTTTTAACCATTGTAATCAGGTGCAGACCGTAATGATGGCTAATAACCTGCACTACTACAAAAAAAACTCGTTAGAAAAAATAGAATGACCGAGTGAGGCTCGAACCTACGACCGCTAGACGCACTTGCGATTGCGAAGCGGACACGCTACCGACTGCACCACGCCGGAAGACGGTGTATGGGGTTTTATTTCTTCATGTTATAAGTAATGTTCCGTGATCTGTCTTCATTTTCTTTAGAATCGCAAATTTGAGTGTCTCCGCGCGTCCGACAACCAAACCGACTCTAGTTCATGTGTTTGTATTGTGCTTCGCGAGATCGGACGTCAATCTGACACGTTTTGCAGCATAAAACGATCAGCGTAACTGAAGATATGCACGGCATTCGCACTGACTCGCTGAGCGGTCCGTCATTTCTGTGTAGGAAACACCGCACTTCCCAACAGCACACTGAACAATTCGGTTTTCTTCTCCTCCTTGGACACATTTTCGGTCATTCTTGTTCACGTTCCGCGACTACAGCCATAATACTTCACGGTAGCCGTACCGTATACATTAGGCTTAAGACAGCAGGCTCCGTGCGTGACGTTCGCAGCAAAAAACATGAATGCCTATTGATATACGAAGAATGCAATAACCGCTTCAATTTACTTTCGATCGTGACCGATTCATTGAGGTCGTATTCGCGTATTTAACTACACAAATCCCAAGCTAGAAATGCGGATATTAAAAGTTGCAAGTGCCTTCCATTGTGCTGAAATTTGCTGGGAGGCGCTGGAAACGCTGTTCTTTTTATTAGTCGTCTCCAACGTCACAACAAACAAATATTATGCTCTTTACTGCATATATGTGTGGTAATTAAGAAGTGGTCATCACTCGCGATGTGCGGCACTTCGATATATATATCAGGAGCAGGAGTATAACCGCATTTTGCTCTCTTCTGCCTGAAGAGTATATGGGCATTCCACTCTCTCATAGCAAGGTAGAGTATAAAGCCGTTTCACTCTCTCATTTCACAGAGAGTGAACAAGGCTTTCACTCCATCCGGTGCTTTGCGAGAGTAGAAGAACACTCTGAAGAGTAAATCGGCCTTTTTTACTCCTGCGATACCCAGCGCAGTTTTTAGAGTGTTGGAGCAATTAGTACCCACTACGCCATAAACCACCGGAACGTTCAGGAATAGGGAAGCACTTACTACGCAATTATTTGTTATTCTGCGGATAAGCAAGATACCAGCTGCACACATGAAGGCATAATGCGCACTTTGCTTGTGCTGTGGCTGATGACGATGAATAATTATGGTTGAATTTTTAACGCGGTGGCGTTAAAAAGCACGCAGTGATGGAGCGGTGTTTCCTACTGGAACATGCCAATCGCTGCTAATGGGCAATGAGAGACAAAAGACTTCGACTGGACACAGAGACCCGCAGTCCGCTTTTAGATAACGCGCACGCTGCGAATTTTTATTGTTCAACAACGCACAGGAGAAATCTCCCACCGGCACCACCTTGGAGGTCAAGATCCGTTGCCATATATACGGGGTGGCCAGTGAACGGTTGTGCAGCGCGAGCATTCGGTTTTTTCAACCAAGTAACTCGATAGCAGACGCTGCCTGCGTCGGAGTCGCGAGGCGAGAGAGAGGAGGGGGGGGAGCGTAAGAGAGGAGAGAGAGGGGGGGACGCGCATGCGCAGTGGGGAGTGTGGGCGCCGCGGGCAGGGATGCCTAGATGAGAGAGGGGGGGAGCGTAGGAGGGGGAGAGAAGAGGGGAGGCACATGCGCAGTGAGGGTGTGGTTGCCGCGGGGAGGGATGCCTGGAGGAGAGAGTGGGGGGAGAGGGGATTTCTTCTTATTTTTTTTTAAGGTTTTGCGCATGCGCAGAAAGGGTGGTGACGCCGCACACCACTACCACCGGATTAAGCTTCGCCATAAGATGCTTCACATCTAAAACCTCGCTTCGCAGAAATTCTCGCGTCGGCGCCGGCGTTTGGGAACGGAAGATCATCATCTTGTCCGTGACCGAAAAATCGAATCGAGAAAGATGCAAATAAAATAAATAATAAAAATTTCCGAGTTCGAGGGAGGACCGGACCCAGGCCGTCTGCGTGGCAAGCAGGTGTTCTACCACACAGCCACTCCTCTGCTTAAGGGGAGATGCGATTCGGAAAAAAAAGTTGCGTTAATCTGTAGCCTAAGGCAGTGAAATTTTTTATGTATATATAGGATTTTATGCTGATTTCAAATGTGTAATTAGTTTTATAGTAAGTTGTATAATTTTCGTTCTGTGCCACGACAATGTGTAAAACATAGTTCTTTTTGTAGACTCTTCTTTTGCCAGTAAATGTTTATCGTTCTGAGCCATTATTAGCTCATCTTGCTCCACATTATCTGTAGAATGCAAATAACTATCAGGAAAGCGCTTATAAGACATTTTAATGAACAAGAAAAATTGTAATGTGAGAAGCCTTGGAATGCTCAGACCATACTAATTGTTTATTTAAGGTTTTTAATATTTATGTTAGGCGATATCAAGTTTTAAAGTAAATAATTGCACTCTGCACATTCTGCACATGTTAAGAAATATGTGGGCGAAATTTCATCCCGATCTGACTATCAGAAGCACCAAAAGATGATCTAAAAACTCATGAATTTGCCCAGAATCGTATCTTCAGAAAAATGCATGTTAAAGAGGTATAAGTCAAAGCTCATCTATGCGGAAAAGATTTGCCATTTAAGATGATTTATTCCATCATGAGAGCTTGGCAATCATGGTTATTTTGAGCATGTGACTTTAGTGAACCCCCTCATGCGAAATGCAATGGCAAGCAGCCAAGTGACAATTTCCAGGGGACTCTAGACAATCAGGACTTCTTAGATTTTTAGCAGCCACCTTGTGCTCTTTAAAATCGATTTTGACCTGCTTCAAGTTTAATTACGATCATCAGTTTTGTTGTCGTGAAAGAGAAACTTGACTTGTGAAAGCAAATCAAAAACAAAAATGTGTAATTTTTGAAAAAAAACCTGTTTTTTCGACTCGCATCTCCGCTTAAGAAATAAAGCTAAAATAACTATATCTGCTTGGAAATGCAGTTAAAATCACTTACATGCTTCGCAAAGGCAAGCCTCCCTTATATAGGCGTCGCAATATAATATGTAATATCCCAGTAATATTGCGTGGTACAAGAGTACATTGCCATCGGGCGTCAGGAAATTTGATTTACATAACGACTTCGCAGTTTAAATCCGGCATCTCATTACGAAAGGCGCACGCAACTTACTGCGCGTAGTCCCTTAAGACCACGTAGTGGGTGCGTAGCAAGTATGCACTAAGTGGTTGAAGTACGCACTCAGGACAGGATATCGCTTTCGCGTTCAACTCGCGTTAAAGACACCTCTATAGGATGTTCTTGCGAAGGATTTTGAAGAACCGTCGTGGCTCTGTTGTAGAATACCCGACTGCCACGCTGAGGTCGGGGGGTCAAATCACATCCATTCCCAGAAGTTTTTTCTAATTATATTTTTTTTCTTATATCTCGCGATATTGTACAAGTTAAGGAAACCAGCGTTGGCGGCGGCGTCTAAACCGGCTCTTGTTGGGATCTCCATACAACTTTCACTGTAATACATCCAGGGCCTCAACCACCACCACTCTCACCAGTATCATGGCCGAGAGCCCAGAGCGGCTGCTTAGGAGTGGCTAGGGAGGTGGTGGGTGGCAGCGATGAATAACAGCCACCACCGGTGGTATCTGTGTCGCCCACGTTGACTCCATTGCTTGACCTTAAAAATTGAAGTTGAGGGCACGGAACCTTACCCGCTGTTAGAGGTGCTCATGCTTGAATGATGATTATAGTAAGACAGGCCGGGGTCCTTAGGATTTTTTTTCGTTTTATTTTTTCCAATTTTGCGCGATAGCGGTTACGGACACTGGAGGCGGCGGCAGACAACTACTTAGCGCGACTGCCGTTGTAATCTGATTAGAGCTTTCGCTGTAAAAGTGACACAGCCCCGCCAACAGTTAATTGAGGAGCTCCTCAGGGTGGTGTTCTAACTTCGACCTTATTCAAGATCTATCACATTGGGCTGGAGAAGTGCACTCCTGCATGAGTTCAAATCTCTGTATGCAGATGACATCAGTAGATAGAGCAGTGGATTGCCACAGACTTGTCCAACGAGCAAAATACAGAAAGCTGTCAAGTGAGTCGAAAAGTTCGTACTAGCACGGGGACTAACGATGTCACTAGAAAAAATGTGCCACCATTGCTTTTCATAGGCGTGAGGTCGCACGCTATGCGTGAAAGGTAGTGCATTCTGCCATTCGGTGCGTGCAAATATAAGTTTCTGTGATTGACAATTCGCAGAATAGTGACGTAAAATTGAAGGCATCAGCCTCCACTCAGGGGGTCTGTCAGCCGCGGTCCATAAGAGAAAGAGTAAGCAACGCTACACTCTAAGAAATAATCGAGTAAAAAGGGTGTCTTTTTGGCTACACAAGAATAATCGTCATCTACCCCGCGTACTTTCCTGGCGTTATCACCGCCGTCCCGGCACTTCCCGGTCACGAACGCCGCGCGTGGTTATTGGCGTGACATAGCATTCTTGATAGGAATGTGCCGACAGCCGGGTTTTCAAGAGAGGAACCTTGAGCAAGCCAGTTGACGATTATTGTTGTGTAGCAGAAAGACTCCCAAAATACTCGACTTTTTCTTCGAGTGTAGGAATATGGACAGGTTTAATCGACGACACAAGTGAGGATAATCTCACAACCGCTTGAACGTCGACATAGCCGGTACGAACTGTACAAGGGAAGGATCAAATGCCTGAAACAGGTAATCAGTGCTGGCTTGTGGTCATTCAGGAAACATGCAACACGCAATATAAAAGCTAGTATGCAAAGAAAACAAACTCACACACAAGTGCAAATGAAAGGCAAACCAAGGACTCGCTTTAGCGGACGCTACTCACCGGCGCTCCACAACATTCTCCAACGGTCACCGAGGAAAATGCTCGACGCGTCACGCAACCACTTTCGCACCCCGAG
Organism: Rhipicephalus appendiculatus; assembly: GCA_030522465.1. NCBI lineage: Eukaryota > Metazoa > Arthropoda > Arachnida > Ixodida > Ixodidae > Rhipicephalus > Rhipicephalus appendiculatus. The sequence goes on along the minus strand of JALIZH010022178.1, from coordinate 22,581 downwards.
CTGCCGGGCTAAAAATTGAAGGACACTTTCCAAAATTCCAATGTGTGTTCGGCGAAAGTCTATGGCCATTCGACTGACTTTGCCATGTCCTGTTTTTTTTTTTCGATTTTTCGTTTTCGTTTCCTTTTTTTTGTGGCCACTGTGACATCATGTCATTCCTGAGGGAGTGTGAGGGGGAGAGGACACAGCTGGCACCAATCCAGGGCACGGACGGACGTCGGACACCGCGAGTATGAGACATTAAAAAAGGCTTTCGCCACAAACGCTTCCGGTCTCGTATCTGCTGCGTTCGTACCCCAGCCACCACTTGGGCCGCCGTCCAAGGCCACGTCCAAGCTCGCATAGGTGGCAAAACGCCTATGTTTTGTTATTTTTATGGTGAGTAAAACCAGTGATCAAAAACGTTGCGTATATGTTCCTCTGACATTTGAAATATTGCCACGCTCGTTTCTTATTTTCACTTATGCTGTATTCGGTATTCGCCTACAAAGACTGTCAGCAATGCTCAGCGCAAACCGCTCCTGATTGTTCGAGAAGCTTTGCGATTATTGTAGGTCGTTTTGTAAAGATTGCACGCAGGACTCGAGCACTCGAGCCTTATTCCGGAGCTTGCGCGACAAACAGTGATGAGGCTAGAATATTCGATGACACGTATAAATGCCGACGCGCTTCGCCGCTTGTCAGTTGATCGATGGCCGACGGCTCAGTACACCGCTATGAGGGCCAGTGTTTATTGCTGTAATCAGACTTTCCGTTTACCGCCCACAAGTTCGGCCAAATAAACATTTTCATCTTGGGAATACCGACTGCTGCCTTCGCTGACGTCACCATGACGTGAGATCTGGTGGAGGTGATGTGTCGTCCATGCTACGAACACCCCCGCGAGGTGCTGACCTAAGCCCAAGCCGCGACGAAGGACGACGCAAAGGATAACCCTGTTCGTCGCACCAGCCACAGGCAGCAGGGACTACAGCCAGAGCAGGGGCTCCTGCCGGAAAACACCAGACATCCCAAAATCACGAAATACACCTCGAACGGAACGATGACCGCCCCAGTGGCCGCTATACCGATCCGGATACATCAACGGAGGGAGCCACCCAACTTCTTGGCCTCATCACTGGAAGACCCCTGAGCGGGCTTGAAAAGTTCGACCGCGTGGACCTTTTCCACAACTGGACCGACGATGACAAGTTGCGGCCCGTTTATTTCGCCCTGGAAGATTACGCTCGATTCGAGAGCCGAGAAGGCACACACACGACCTGGGACGTTTTTCGCGCCACATTTCTGGAACCTTCACAACCGTCGTCCGCAAGGAAAGAGTCGAAAGCTTGCTGAACAGTCGAGTACAGCTCCCGAACGAGAACGTCGGCATGTACACCGAAGAAATGACACGCCAGTTTCGCCATGCTGACCCTGCTATGACTGTGGACAAGAAGCTTCGCTTCCTGATGCGGGGAGATGAGCAGGGAACTGTTTGCCGGCCTTGTACGGAACCCACTCTAGACGGTAATCGAATTCGTCTCAGAGGCCACGACGATCGAAAATACCTTAGAAATGCGTACGAGAAAGTACAACCGCCGCAAATGCAGCACGGTTGCCTACATCGAAGAAATTTTGGAAGCTAGCAACGCTTTCGCCCTCACCGAGTCTACCGAACCTGCCACGACGAACCAAGCTCACCAACTAGCTTTCGACGTTAATTCGAGCCTTCCGACGCACAAGCAAGAACAGGAGAAAACCCTCCTCCTGCAATAAAAGGACTGCTTTTCATCGTCGTCGAGAATTCGGCAGACACCGATCGCAAAACATGGCATCATACAGAAGAAAGTCCCAGGCCACTTCGTCACAGTCCGTACAGTTTCGACGAGAGAACGCGAGGCCATGATGAGACAAGTCAACAAAATGCTACGCGACGATAACCAGCCTTCAAATACTCCATGAGCGTCACCAATAGTGTTAGTGAAGAAGGACGGGACCGCCCCACGTTTCTGCGTCGAATATCGTCGCCTGAACAAAATCAAGAAGAAGGACGTGTACCCTCTCCCACGAATACACGACGCCCTAGATAAACTCCACAATGGAAAGTACTTTTCTTCAGTGGACGTCAAGACCGGCTAAAAGTCGACGAGAGAGACCGAAAAAAGACCGCTTTCATAACACCAGATGGCCTTCTCGATTCCAAGGTCATGCCCTTTGGTCTTTGCTCAGCACCTGCAACTTTCCAACGTGCCATGAATGCAGTACTGGCTGGCATGAAGTGGCAAACTTTCCTCATTTACTTCGACGACGTCGCTGTGTTTTCCTCAAGCTTCAACGAACACCTCCAGCGCCTTGAATTAGTACTTCAAGCAATCAAGAGCTCCAGACAACCCTGTGCCAGAAAAGTGCCACTTCGCATACGAGGAGCTCCTGTTTTTGGGTCACGTGGTCAGCAAGACTGCAGTTCGCCAAGACCCGACGAAAACACCTGCCATCGCTGCTTTTCCGCCACCCACCGAAAGGAAGGCCGTGCGCCTAATGCTCGGCTTGTGCGCCTATAACGTACGCTTCGTCAAATATTTTCACGGATCGCCGAGCCAATAACACAGCTAACGAAGACCGAACTCGAATTCAGGTGGCAAACGGTGCAAGATGAAGCATTTCAGGAACTGAAACGCCGCCTGCATAGGACTGCCAATACTTGCGCATTTAAACAAATACCGCCGATACGGAAATCCGCACCGACGCAAGCAGCGTAGGACTCGGCGCCGTCATTGTGCAGAAGACAAACATAAAAGAAAGGGTTATCAGTTATGCTAGCCGGTCGCTATCCAAGCCAGAAGGAAACCTATTCCACAACAGAAAAAAATTGCCTTGCCAATCATCTGGGCTACGTCAAAGTTTCGCCCCTACCGCTATGGAAGGCCCTTCAAAGTTGTGAGCGACCACCCCGCCTAGCGCTGGATCGGTAACTGCTGGCCAGCTCACGACGGTAATTCGACATTACCGTCGTTTACAAGTTCGGACGAAATCACTCTGACGCCGACTGCCTGCCCCGTGCCCAGGTTGACCCACCGCGGCAAGATGACGAAAACGGTGACTACTTCTTGGGAACCTTAAGCGCCGATGACTTCGCCGAACGACAGAGAGCCGATCCGGAACTCAAGGGCCTTGTGCATTACCTCGAGGGCAAGGCGGGTGTTGTTCCAAAGGTATTCAGACGAGGTCTGGAGTCGCTTTTCTTGCGGAAATGGTGTTCTCCTAAACCTGAACTTCTCGCCACTTCGGGCCAACTACCTCCTCGTAGTACATTCAGCGTTACGTCCGGAAGGTTCTGGATGCTCCGCATGATGACCCAACAGCTGAACAGCTTGGATTTTTCCCAAACGCTCGAGAGGATACAAGAAAAGTACTATTGGCCCCGAGTGACTGCCGACGTCACCCACAACATGAAAACTTGCCGAGATTTTCAGCGACGGAAGACACCGCCGACTAGGCCCACGAGAGTCTTGGATCTGCTGAGAGAGAGAGAGAGAGAAATAACTTTCTTGTGTCCAGCGGTTTGGGGAACAGCTGAGAATTCCTGTCGTGTCGTTTGTGTGTGTGTCTGTGTATGTACGCACGTGCGCGTGCCCGCACACACACACACACACACACACGCGCACACACACACACACACACACACACACACACACACACACACACACACACACACACACACACACACACACACACACACACACACACACACACACACACACACACACACACACACACAGGAATTCCGCGTGTTCCAGCGCAGTGCTGCTAGATTGTCCTCCCACAAGCGTATTAGCGCTCGTGTTGTGGTGTCTGGCCAGTTGATGCACCTTTGAGTTCTCATTCTCGCTGACGCTGATGCACAAGCCGCTGCAGTGGTGTCCGCCATCTTGCCTAGCTCGGTTTGCGAGCGTAAGCCGTGATTGCCTAGCTCTGTTTGCAATAACCAAGTTTAGGAGACTTATCGCACTTACATCCGCTGTGTAGCTAGCAGTAACCGCGGTTAAGGTTGCCCGTGTGACAGGGGTATTAGAGACATTTTGACGAGCACTCCAACATCAATGGATGCTTCTTTAATGGCATGATGCTCCGCATGCATACGTACACATAGGAATTTAGCGAATGACTCTGGCTGAAGTGTGGAAATTTTGTAAAGTACAGTGAAATCTCGCTGATACGATCACAGCTCATACGAATTTCGGGGTGATAGCAATTTTTCTTTGGTCCCGGCCAAAACCCATTGGCCTGCAATGTAATGGAGTACGGTTGTTGCGAACCGATTTTCACCCCACTACGTTTGATACGAACATACGCTACCGTCCAAGTACGAAGAAGTGCTGTCCGCGCTGCCGCGGAAGACGCGCCAAGCAAGTGCGAGCGCGGGAACGCAAGCGCGGTCATGCACGTCGCACCGCCAAATTGTCAGAAAGAAGGAGAGGGCGGTCTTGACGAAGCAGTCAGGTCTCATAACGTCAACGTGCGCGACTTTGAGGTCGCACTTGTGCGGGCACGGCCGTAAATCTCCCAAAAAACATCCCCAACACCTCCGCGATAAGAGAATCATAACATAGGACCGTGGTTCTGAAATTTTGTGGCCTTGATCTATCGTGGCAAAGCGCTTCTTCGGTACTTTCGCCGCTGTACTACGCTGTCATGCGAAAAAGCATACTAAAATTTGGAAGGGGCCACTACTGTCGCGGGTCACAACGCACCTGGTTCATTAATTAAACAAGCGCGACCGGGCCGCATATTTACGAGTACTGGTATGATTACCGACATCTAAAAACTTAATTGACAATTATTTCAGAGTTCTCCTTGACGTTGCTACGGCCCTGAAAAACAATAAATGAAAAGGAACGCCAGCTTTCTTTTGTCGCATGATAAATCTCGATGCTTTCTGGTTGATACGAATTTCGGTTGATACAAATATTTTTGTTGGTCCCGTGAGATTCGTATCACCGAGGTTTCACTGTACTAGTTATTTCGTGCGCATGGCGCACGCCTTTGCCTCGGATTACACAACTAAACTGTGCCGAAGTGCATAGTTCCACCAGCTGCGCCTTGATAGTGCAAGGCGCAGCTGGTGGAACTATGCACTATGCAAGTGATAGTGCAAGGACCCCGTACTTGTGGGAGTGAACAAACTTGGGGCAATGTAGTGCACGCGCAGTGGGTCCATAAGCCACACCAGCACTGCACTTCCACAGCGACTCTCCTCAGGCTGTCGCTGTACATTCCTCCACTTTGCTTATCTTGGTTTTTGCCCTTTCACTTTTATTTAATCTCGGCTGCATTATGTATTCAGCCTCTTTCATCCTCCCCCCATGCCAGTTATTCACTCATTTCTTATGAGCACAGTACAGAAGCCACAAAAGGCCATTTGGTGGGACTCTGACACGATTTTGCCGATTTTGTCCAAATATATTGACATGGTGGAGCAGGTCTTTAAGATTATTAGAAGACATATTTAACGTGTCTGCATGAAGGGTGCTATCTGTTATGTAGCTTTAAATCTGCAATTCACTGCAGGTCATAGCGGCGCTGCACAATTTTTAGCCATCCATAACCCATTGCATGTAACATGGGTGAGTGGTATCACAAAAGTGAGTGGTTGGATTAGACACCTCACTAAAGTTTCAGGTGACCCGAGTGGCAAGCTGTGGGTATTGATGCGGCACATTGTGCATGTAGAGCTTTCAAGGTGCGTGTGACAGTTGCGGGAGGTGGATGAGGTTGACTCTGACAGCCACTTATGGTTGGTGAACCAGGCCCGCTCAGTGAAGTTGAGGAGGAAAAGCAGTGCTGTGTGGAAGGGTAACAGATTATTGTTCGTAGCCGTTTCGGTACAAGGCGCCGTGTTTCATTTATGGTGCTAGAGATTTTATGACGCTGTAGCCTAAACCAGCACACAATGCAGACAACCGTTTCAAGTGCCCTTATAAATGCTAGGATGTTATTGAATGACTTATGCTTATAGGTATTTTGGTAGCCGCTTGAGCAAAGCTTTCTCCCTCACCCTCAGCTACACAGTTGCACGTACGTATGGCTGGGTTGACAAAAAAACATTTCACACAGTACCTTATATTCGATTTATCTAAATGACGCTCAAGGTATGTGTTTTGCGTAGTGACAAGAAATGTTGCAAAAGAATTACAAAACAGTTAAGCATGGTTGCAACATCAAAATGGTAAATGAGACCAGCATGACACCATGGAGAGACAAGCAGTGCATTTTTCGTTCCGTATGACTTCTGAAATCACGTACTTGTACTTCTCACGTTCGTTCCCAATTTTCGTTGTTCTTGGCATCAGCGTGGCATCTTTTTCTCTCTTGCATTGATCAGCACGTGGAAGGTGCTTCCCATGACCACTGAAGGTCTGTGCGGTTATGTCATGTGTGGAAATACATGGTGCCCGGAGGCAGGGTTGCCGTTGGTGGCTACTTTGCGCCAAACTGGCTGCTTTTGGACCCCGCTGGCGACAAAAATTTCCAGTTCGCGCCATGGCTCTTTTTTAAACTTGTGGTTTTTACTTATTCAAAAATGGTTTTATTTATTCATCGATAGTAAAGACTCTGTTGATAATACTGCTTCTGTTCTATTTGGCTGGAAATTTGGTTATAATACCAAATGACATGGCTATTTTGGCGCGAGTTCTGGCGCCTTTTCATGTCCACCCTACGGCAACCCTGCCAGGAGGGGACTATCATTCCGCCAAAACGAAAACGTTCAGTAAAGTGTGCACAGAATATGCCACTTTACATTTATCCTGTGCTGGTGCAATACAATTACATACAGAATGTTTTACAAGGACCAACAATTTCAAAAAAAAATGGTTAACTGCAACTCCAGGAAACCTACAACATATGGTTTACCATCATCTGGTGCTTGATTGCATGTCTGTGCAACTAGTTACCGTAAAATGAGGTTACTTTGTGACTGCAGGGGTTACTTTGTGACACGCGCTCGGTTTTCTGTACTTTAAATCTCGCGCCACGACCAGGCGCCGCCGAAAAACTATAAGCCACCCAACAAGCTCGCCTGACATGCCGTGCCACTTAGCAACAGCCGGCCAATGTTCCCACGCTCCGGAGCCACTCTAGACTCTGACATGTTCAATGGTGTTTTAGCGTGCATTGTTGAAGCACCGTAAACTTTGTGCGCTCGACCCGTCCGCACGAGAAAAACAGAGAAAACAGGTATTTACTTGTGATTGTTAATATGCAGGCTAAAATAAACTGTAATATAAATTTTAATCAAGTCACGTCTGTTGAAGTTTATAGAAAGGAAACTGAAATGTTGATACTTCGCGGGGTAACTTTGTGGCACGCGAATTGTAACAAAGCTGGCCCACTCTGTTCTTAATTTAAATTATATGTTCTTTTGTTGAAAGGAGGAAGATGCTCAACGTCCCAACGGTGAAAAGCGTATCAGTTGCCGATGTAGAAGAAGCGAGCAAGACAGGAAAACCGACAAACAGAAAGAAGGGCAGTTCTTCCTCCCGTATCAGAGCTAGACGACCTAGGAAGAGGTCATCTCTTGACGACAGCCCAGAAGAAAGCACTGACGGCGATTGTACATAACGCAAATAGATTTTTGATGGGGTCACATTTTGTGAGCCCTTTTTTTTCCCAATAATATTCAGCCAAAAACAACGTTGTCACAAAGTTGCCCCAAATGACGGGACAACATTCTGACAGCTTTTAACCTGAATACAGTCGTTTGTAATAAAAATGCGGATTTGTAGAAGATACCATCGTGTGAGGGAATGTTTCAACAACGTTATGGCACTATTCATTCGCCTTTATGTTGATAATTGTTGAGTGAGAGAATGAAAACGTACGAAATCTGTCACAAAGTAACACCGTTTTACGGTATATATTCTGTTTTAAGGCGAAAGCCTTTAATGTCTCATGCTCACGTCCGTCCGGTGTCCGTCCGTCCGGTGTCCATCCATCCGGTGTCCGTCCGGCGTCCGTCCGTCCGTCCGTCCAGCGGTAGTGCTGCTGGTGTGCGTCCTGACCACCCTTACTGCACATGCGCAAACCCTCCCCCACGCACCTCCTCTCCTGCGCTTCCCCTCTCTCTCCTCTAGGTATCCCTCCCGCCCGCGGCGTTTACACACCCATTGCGCATGCGCGTCCCCTCCCCCTCTCTCTCCTACCCTCCCCCCTCTCTCCTCTAGGCATCCCTCCCGCGGCGCTTACACACCCATTGCGCATGCGCGTCCCCTGCCTCTCCCTCTCCTCTTCCTACGCTTACCCCTCTCTCTCCTCTAGGCATCCCTCCCCGCGGCGTCTACACCCTCACTGCGCATGCGCGTCCCCTCCCCCCATCTCTCTCCTCTAGGCACCCCCCCCCGCGGCAACCACACCCCCCAATGCGCATGCGCGTCCCCTCCCCCATCTCTCCTCTCCTACGCTCCCCCCTCTCTCGCCACGCAACGCCGACGCAGGCAGCGTCTGCTAGCGAGTTTCTTGGTTGAAAAAACCGACTGCTCGCGCTGCACAACCGTTCACTGGCCACCCCGTATATATGGCAATGGATCTTGACCTGCAAGGTGGTGCCGGTGGGAGATTTCTCCTGTGCGTTGGCCGAACGATGAAAAATTCGCAGCGTACGCGTTAACTAAAAGCGAACTGCGGGTCTCTGTGTCCAGTCCGAGTCTTCCTGTCTCTCATTGCCGAGCAGCGATTGGGATGTTCCAGTAGGAAACAACCGTCCATCACAGCGTGCTTTGCGCCCCCCAGGATTCTCTCCTGTGCAACGCTGCGATGAGCGCCAGCGTCAACGCCGCCGCCAGTGTAAGCGTTAACACCCGCTGCTTCGCATCTACACATGGTTCCCTTTAGCGCTGGATGGTGTAATCTTTAAGGCGAAAGTCTTCAATGTCTCATGCTCACGTCCGTCCGGTGTCCGTCCGACCTTCGTCCGGCGTCCGTCCGTCCGTCTGTCTGTCTGTCTGTCTGTCTGTCTGTCTGTCTGTCTGTCTGCCTGCCTGCCTGTCTGTCTGTCTGTCTGTCTGTCTGTCTGTCTGTTCGTCCGTCCGTCCGTCCATCCATCCGTCTGTCCGTCCGTCCGTTCATCCGTCCATGTCCGTCCGTCCGTCCATCCGAGCTCTGGCACTGAGCCAGGTGGCCGCCGGGATGCGCAGACGGACGCCGGTCGCGTCGGACTCTATAGCGCTCGCGCTTTGCTTGCGTAGCGTAGCTGTGACCAGCAGATCCAGCTTTCACGGACATCGGCGTTTAGTTCGCGTGTCTTCCACCACGTGCCGCATGACTTTTATCTTTTGAATCTCGCGCGAAGTCAAGAGTTGCGTCAAGGCGAGAAAGAAAAGGAAAGAAACAGAAGAAAAAAGTTCAGAACACACAGCTTCACGACTTGGCGTGGCCAGCCGCGTTCGTTGCTAACGGCGACAAAGATAAGACCAGCGAGCTGCAACGTTAAAATGGCTAGTCATTCCCCGATCCTATGGCAACGACTCGTTTTACGCATCAGAAAAAGAAAACGGTGCCCGACTGCACCGGGAATTCGGAAGGGCAGCCAAACGTATTCATTTATTCCCTTCGCATTTTTTTACAAGTGTGTTATGCCCGCTGTTTGTCCGGTTCGCGATGTAGAGAGGAAACCATGATCCTGCCGGCGCGGCCACGTCAAGCAAAATTAAGAACAGCTGTGCCGAGTTAAACCAGTGTAACCATAGACAAGCCTTATTAAGCCATGTTGAGCATTGTAAAACCTAATTAATTACGCATAACTAAGCTAATTAAATCACACCTCAAAAATCCCTAATTTAGCCGAGCTGAGATTCTCGTGTGCCTAGTAATGCCAGACTATGTAAGATGAGCCGAGCTTACCCTAATACTAATTAAGACGGAATATAACTAGTGGTAGCTCGCAAATTAGCTAAATTAAGCTTACCTTGACATGGGATGGAAGCTAATCGAGACCAAGCGACAAATTTGCAAGTTAGGCCAATTTATCTAATTAAGGTAAGTAAGGTACTTGGCGCTGTGATTGCCAAACGATTCCCAATGAAACCCGATCGATCCCTATCCGATACTCGGGAATCGCAAAGTGATGGCGTGAACACTTCGTGCATGGACGTGTGAATGAACGTGTGCCTAGTCAAGTCAGGACCAGGCGAGTGCCGACCAGCTCTGCTCTGCCCCAGCCTTACGCGACTGAGCGCAAGCTGCGCAAATTTTTTACCATGTTGAAAGGCTCGGCCGATGGCAGATCTTGAAGCAGTTAGCGCACATTTAATGACTTGACAGTCGAATGATAGCATTTCGAAATGTTTATTTCTAGGTTACTTAGCTTGTAGCGTCTGCTTACTTTTCGTCCCCGTGTTTTCCGAGCTTTTTTCAACTCCTTAGGCTTCTCTGCATGCACAGAAAGCTGCTATACTTCTTATAATAATTGTTGGAGTTTTGCGTCCAAAGAACGCGATATGAATGTGAGAGATGCCATAGTGGAGGGCCCCCGATAGTTAGACCACGTGTGGTTCTTTAACGTGCACCTAAATCTGAGCACATGGGCTTCTTGCATATTGCGTCCATCGAAATTCAGCCTCCGCGAACTAACATGGTGCTACCAAACGTGTGGTTCAAACTACAAAGTACGGCCGCGGCGGCGCATTTCGATGCAGGCGAAAATGCTTGAGGACCGTGTGCTTAGATTTAGGTGCACATTAAACACCCCCGGTGGTCGAAATTTTGAGAGCCCTCCACTGCGGCGTCTCTCATCATATGGTCGTTTTGGGACGTTAGACCCCAACAATTATTATGACTATTAAAGTACAAAGTAATCGTTCTAGAAGGTCTTGGCTCACGGTACACACAAATCGGCGCATAGCACACATGATGACGCACGTGTGCTAGCGCTACAGATTTGCCGGTCACCGGCTCCAAAAACACTACCTAAATATCATCATTCGAACGCCCTCTGGTATGATTTTTTTAATGAACGAAAATTAATAATAATGATAATAATAATAATAATAATAATAATAATAATAATAATAATAATAATAATAATAATAATAATAATAGTAATATCTGGGGTTTTACGTGACAAGACCACGATATGATAATGAAACCCGCGGTATAGGAGAACTCCGGAAATTTTGATCATCTGGCGTTCTTTAAGGTGCTTTGACATCGCACAGTACATGCGGTCCTCTACCATTTCGCCTCCATCGAAATGCGACCACTGCGGCCGGGATAGAACCTGCTCCTTTCAGGTCAGCAGCCGACCTCCATAGACGCTATGCCGTCGCGGCGGCATATCTACAGTGTCTCCACAGCCACCATTGTCCCCCCACGAAGAAAAAAAAGCATGGAATAAAATTCTAATAGAGTCTAAGGCAGGGAGCTACCATCTCTGCAATGCTATTCAGCGCGTGTTAACAGGAGGTTTTCAGAGCGTTGGATTGCGGACAGCATGCGATAGCAGTTAAAGGAGAGTAGCTTAGTAACATGCGATTCGCTTGTGATATTGCCATGTTTAGTAACTCGGGAAAACTACTTGCAAATCATAATTACTGAATTAGACAGGGAAAGCAGATCGGTGGGTCAGAAAATTAATATGCAGACAAATAAAGCAATGTTCAGAAGTCTCCGAAGAGAAGAGTGGTTTGCGCTGTCTATCAAAACACTGGAAGTGGTAAAGGAATACGTCTGTTTAGGGAAGGTAGTGACCGCAGATACCAACCATGAGAATGAAGTAACCAAAAGTATAAGAATGTTGTAGTGTGCATTTGGCACGTGTTCTGAGATAATGATTGGCAGTTTACCACTATCTCTCAAGAGAAAAGGGAATGGTAGTTTACCACTATCTCTCAATCGGAAGGCTAGATCCTCCGGCAACCTACAAAATCCTAATCCTAATCCTAACTACTATCTGTCAAGGGAATGCAGCGAGAAGACAAGATAACTTGTGGCAATTGAAAGTAACAGCGGGGATTCCAACAGGAAGGCAGGAGCGCGAACGGGAGGGATAAAGTTAAATGGGCGGATGAGATTCAGAAGCTTCCGGGGCTAACGTGGGCGCCGCCTGCACAGGGACCGGGTTGATTGGAGAAACATGGGAGGGGCATGTTCCCTACAATTAGCGTACTCATGTTGCTGCTGCTGATGATGATGATGACACACCTTGTGCAACGTGAATGCGAAAGTATCATTTCACAATTCGTACACAGTCGCATATATATATATATATATATATATATATATATATATATATATATATATATATATATATATATATATATATATATACGTATTGTTACAGCAACAAAAAGTGTGTCAAGAGGCCAACCAGGTTTCGCCATTAGCGTTTTGAGTGAGTGAAACACGTGCTTAGATTTTATTTATTTATTTATTTATTTATTTATTTATTTATTCATTTACTTATTTATCTCAAATGCACTAAAGCGCTTGGGCATTCCTAGAGGGGAGTAGGGTACATATGTGTACAACAATAGGAAGAATATCTACGTTTCAGCGAACACTTTCAAACAAATTTAAAGGTTGGCTGTTGGATATTGTACAATTCTAGCTCGTCAGCTGGTCGACGAGAAGAGGTGGAAATTACTCCACAAAAATTGAAAGGCATAGTCCTCTAACTAACGAAAATTTACTAACTTTGATCTGAATTGAGTTATCGCCCACATTTCAATTCGCAATATTTATCCGTGGAGTTCGCAAGACGACCTGGCACTAATTCGTATGTTGCCACTAGTTTGGAGATATTTCCTAATTCCCGAACATTACAGTGAAAGGCGTTGCCATCCGAATTATATTCCTAACAAAACCTCCTGTCATGTATTGAAGCCCAAAATAAGTCTAACACAATGTATTCCTTCGACACTGATCTTCACGCTCCTTAGCCAAAGTGCGCATATCGTGTGCCAGCCACAGTGCGTCGCAACATCGCATAATTGACACTGCATGCTCAACACGGCGTCATACAGACCTCGAACAGTCGATGGGTCTCACCGGTCGATATTGTAAAAAAAAAAATACGGCTCAATTACTTAGTTTTTGCGTAGACTATAGCTTGCTGAACAAGATCACACGTAAGGACATCTATCCCTAGCCACTAATAGACGATGCCGCGACTGCCGGCATGGACCATAGTTATTTTTTCTTTTTTCTCTATTCGTATGGACCTGCGCTCCGGCTGCTTGCAGCCCCGATGGCTGAACTTGACCACCGCAAACCAGCCTTCGTGAGATCCGATGGCTTATATGAATTTATGGTGACGCGATTCGGGCCGTGCAACGCGCTTGCAACATTTGAACGCATGATCGGCATCCTTCGCGGCTTCAAGTGGCAGACGAATCTGTACTACCTGGATGGTACTCTGATCTTTTCAGACGGCTTTGCGACCCATCTACAAAAGGTCGAAGCTGTCGTCACTAGTCTCAGCTGTAATGGCATTGAGGTAAACTTAAAGAAATGTTGCTTTGGCGTATGCGAAAGCTGCTTATTCTGTGCCGTCTTCTTCCGAGATGGCGTCCTTCCGGATCCCACGACACTTCGTGCTGCTGCTACGTTTCCTAAACTGACAACGAAATACCTTCGCAGCTTTCTATGCCTTCGATTTTATTTTACGCGTTTCATTCGCAGCTCCCCGCAATTATAGCGCATTTCACTGACCTCCGCAGCGGCCGCGACCTTTGAGCGAAGTTACATGCGGCGATGCATCCAGAAAACTCCGATGTATTCTTACGTCGCCTCCAATCTTGCGACATTTTCAGTTGCTCGCCCCATATTAGAGAGAGAGAAGTTTATTATGACAGAAAAGCTGAGAGCGCCCCAGATGAAATTCACAAGGACACTAGCGGCGTTTCTTCGGCGTTGTGCGTGCCCAGCGTAAACGCGGATTTCACGAGTTAGTTGTTGCTTATGCCAGCCATGCAGCTACCAAAGCACGCACGAGCATACATAAAGTACGGTTGAACCCTGTAACCTCTCTTCCCACCCCTGGATCCGCCAACCAATACACATTCTAGCGGCGGTCCTTCTTGTCCATCTACGACGTGTTCCCGCTGTAGCCGTCACCGACATGCCTGTGCAGCGGCGCAAAAACCCCTGCATTGCTTCCCTTATGGACTTGTTGCGTGAAGCAACGTCACCTACCATCCCTGAGAAATAAGCCATCAAACACACCATTTCATTCTTCGCAACAGTTGATCTACTATCCCAACTACCTCTATGATGGACGCAAGTGGCTCTTATTCCGCGCCATCTACGTTGACATATGCGACACCTTCAACGCTGACTCACAGTGTGCGCATGCCGAATAGTTGAAGACTTGCACATTCCTCCACTCTGCTACTATCAAAGCAGAATTTACCGCTTCTTCTACCGCTACATTTGTTGCGTCGAGCAGAGCCGCACGAATCCCCCCCTTACCATTTCCCTGCTCCGTAACAACCACTCACTTGCCTTCTCCGCCCCTTGGACTACGCCGGCGTTGATTTGTATGGACTTCTTTCCATCACTCCTGCTACCAACTGATAGATGATTTTTTCCATCGATTACGCGCTAAGCAGAGACTTCATCATTGCCATCTGCATCGGCTAGCAATGTTGCCTCTCATTTCACACCGACGTCATTCTACAGTACGGCGCACTACGTGAGCCGCGCATCGTCCGAAGGACGTGTATTTCTGTTGCTCGTCGTCAAGCAATTCTAGAGGAATGCAAGGTCTTTCACCACACCACCACATCTTACAATCATAAAAGGAATGGTTTAACAGAAACATTTAATCGAACATCAGGTGATATGCTGACAATGTACGTCACTTCCGGTTACTAAGACTGGACCCGTGTCATTCTCTTCGTGACGTACGCCCAAAACACTGCTACGCAGACCACTACTGCGCAATAACTCCTTGCCACGCTTATGTGAGTGAGTCGACGGCAGTTCCCAAGCTGCTAATTCGCTGAAGAGGGTCGCCAGAGAGCCAGATCTAACGCCACTGTAGGCAAGCAGCGTCAAATACACCAAGGAAATGTCTCGAAGCCTTTTAGCGTCGTATGCCCGTGGCCGATTTGTGTGGCTCTGGACTCCTTGAGCTAGCCCCGGTTGGCCAACGAAACCTCTTTCGAAGTACCGCGGCCCGTACCGTATAGTCTACCAAGCCTCGTACTTTATCTACGGCGTCAAGCCACTTGATCTTTCTTCTATTGTAGTAATAAAAAATGTCGAGGCATCAGATTGCGCAATGGACCTAGGTGATTCCCCGAGAGATCCAACATGCATGTCCGGTCGATATCTGAGAGCCGCGATGAGGTAGACCAAGCATTTGTTGAGGAACCTAAAACGATTAATATGTTGAACAGGTACGTCCACCTTTCTTGCAGGCTTTCTTGCAGGCTGCAAGCTGTGCACGCATAGCCCTTTGGAGAGCGGAAGCAGCCCAACCCCGCACACGCTAGAGACAAATAAATCTGAGAATACATTTTTGCTGAAGATAGGCTACCAGAGTGAAATTTCGCTGCAGCAAAATAATTAGTACTGTAGATTTACGCACAATGCAAGCTGATCACAACCATAAAAGGCACTGGAGTTAGATCACACAGCAAAGGTCACTTTGGCCCTTTATGTCTCATTAGCAAAGAAAATGACATTTTATATCGAAACCGTGCATTGACTGACATAAGCACTCCTCGGTAAAAAAAATTGTCCCTAAAATTGACACCTAGTCTTTTTTTTATTTTGTTTTTTTTGAAAATGGGCTTTTTTGAAAAAAACAACTTGCTTTTAAAACTATTTCTTTCTTTTTTTACGCTGCTTGTAGGAAAGCGATCTCTCGCAGAAATATTTCAAATGCTTTTTTTCTATATGTGATGCAGTTTTGAAGTTTCTGTGTAAAATAGCAAACGGGCGAAGACGCATCAAACTGTGTCTGGGCCGTGTCTGCCATTTTTTCACATTTTTTACCTTTGTGGACAGCATCAAAAAAGCATGGATGTAATTCACAGTATTCCCTATAAAAATGAACACCAAAAATTTTCGACGCAATGTTTACAGTTCGCATTAAATTCGGCTGCGAAATCCAAAAATATTGCAGGGAGAAAAAAGAAGACTCCCGCGCCACCACCTTCAAACATTTGTTTCGCATGCTTGGAGCGTTCTTCGGAATTAAAATTGTCGGTTCCCTGCACTTTGAATGTGCCAGCACATCATATAAAAATCGCAGACAAAACAGAAATATCGACCGGACATGCATGTTCGATCTTTCGTGGATTCACCCACCTGCCTTACTATCTCAGTGCCGTGGTATTCTGCCTGTAATTTGCCAGGATGGCTCTGTATCGGAAGAGAAGTAAACAGAGAGTTTTAGAACACCGCACGCAAAGCTTGCCGGCATTGCGGGCGTAGCGTTAGCGTTCGTCACTTAACGGGAGCCCGCAAGAGGCTAGCGTACGACGCATGCGCAACGCAAACGCAAAGCTTCGCGTACGCTGTTCTAAAACTCTCTAAAAGCGGCACTGCTTGCAGAAGCAGAGAACGCTGCTGATGTAGAAAGAAAAGACGACGATTCGGCAACGCAAGTTTTGCGCTGGTTCTGCCATTGCTGGTCAGTCTCCATTAGTATAGTGCTTATTTAAAACGCTTCATTACACTATCAATAGCTTCTGTCATGCTTTCCTTGGATTCAATATGTGTTGCCTTATTGAGGCTGTGGTTAACTGAAATAGGCCCTTCGTTCCCCTTCCTTTGTTGTTTAGATAATTGGTTGCGTAATAAGAAATAGAGGTGTGCACGGGCTCCGGGTAGCCCGAAAACCCGAGCCCTGGCCCGGCCCGCGGGCCGGGCTCGGGTAGGCTGACGTCTTCACATCTCGGGCCCGGGCCGGGCTCGGGCTACTCATCTCGGGCATCGGGTGGGCCGGGCCTGGTGCAAAGCCCGCATCAAGCCAAAAATAAAGACATTGTGCCGGAATGGTTTTCCAGCACTTAGCGATGAGCACACAAGATCACCTTTGTGATTATTTATCCATGCAATCATCCACCTGTCCTGCATCTCAGATACTAAACTTCTGGAAGAACAAGCAGTCTAATTATTCCACACTTGCTTTGCTTGCGAAAAAGATATTTGCGATTCCGGCTACCAGTGCGAGCAGCGAGCGAAACGTCAGCTCGGCGGGATGTGTGATGCAGGAGCGCCGCACTTCACTCAAGTCTGAGTCACTGCACAGCTTGTTATTTTCACACAACTTGTAACCTGTGTATACACACTAACATGTGTCTTTTGCATATGTTTATCTTTGACATGTTGAATAAAATGCCACATTATCGGAAAGTGATATCTTGTCTCCGCAGCAAACTTTTATAGTGTGGGGCCGGACCGGGCCCGGGTTTCTGTTTTTGTACGTCGGGCCGGGCCGGACGGGCTCGAAGCCATTTAGCGTCGGGCTCGGGCGGGCTTATAACGCAGTCAGGCGGGCCCGGGCCGGGCTCGGGCTCGAAAATTAGGCCCGTGCACACCTCTAATAAGAAATACTAAAACATGAGAACTTTACTTGCTCCATATCTAGAAGCGAAACCGCCTCTGTAGCAAAGATTCTGGGTGCAACGCTTTAGCGAAAAAACAAGAAACTAAATCTTCAGCAATGACGCACTAGTAATATTAATTGCTGGAACTTTACACGCCAAAACTACGATTTACATCTACGTACAGCATCAAAATCCAAGTACTAGTGGATTTTCGCCTCGTTCGAAAAGGCTAGAGCCGCGGCCACGATCAAACCAGTGCCCTTCGGGTCGGCAGCCGAGCAGCGTTACCACTGACAGAAATTCTGTAAAAAAAAAAATTACTGCGATTCGAATCCGTGCCGCAGTCACCGCACGTGAGTCACCAGAACAGGCACTCAACCATCTAGGCCACAACGCACACCGGCTGCGGAGCGGTAAAATGGGTCTTATCAAGATACAATGGTCGAAGACGCGAGCCGAAGGCGCGACTGTGTTGTAGAAAACTTCATTTTGGAACGTGTTTTTCTCCACAAATAAACATGATTGTGGCCTCAAATGAAAGCTTCGTCTCCGTACTACTCAGATCTCCGGGAAATTTGCAGGATTCCGTCTAGTTTTTTTCAGACGGCCCGTTTTTGTCCCGAAAAACGAGGCGTGATTTCGGCCGCTTCCATAGGACCCCATTGTTTAAACTTTAGTCGTCGTGGGAACAGAATGTGAAGCCCCGATGTTAACGATGCTGCATTTGTTAAGTGCGTTACAGCTCCTAGAACGTGCCTCTTTAAGAAGTTTTGGAAGTTGCGCCTCTACGATTTCTTATCGTCGAAAAATGACCCTGTCCCATTGAAAACGTGAGAGCTTCCAGCAGTGGCCGCTAGGAGCACTGATCATCCAATGTCCCCGAAAGCTAGATCTGAGTTTGCAATCATTCTGACCGACGCCGTCTCAATGGACCCAGGCGTTCACAGAATACACTTTCCAATTTACAAAGGGTCCGTCAACTTAAGAGCTGGAACGCGGATGGCGTTTGCACGATGCGCAAAGCGCGAGAAAATACTAACGCATGCGAACGGAGGAAGGTGAGTCTCGCGTCTCACTGCGATTCGCGGTAAAAAATTAAAGAAGAAAAAATTACACCATCTCCCGCTAAAGGGAACCATGTGTAGATGTGAAGCAGCGGGCGCTAACGCTTAGACTGGCGGCGGCGTTGACGCTGGCGCTCATCGGAGCGTTGCGCAGGTGAGAAAACTGGGGAGGCGCAAAGCACGCAGTGATGGAGCGGTGTTTCCTACTGGAACATGCCAATCGCTGCTAATGGGCAATGAGAGACAGAAGACTCCGACTGGACACAGAGACCCGCAGTCCGCTTTTAGTTAACGCGCACGCTGCGAAAATTTTTATTGTTCAACAACGCACAGGAGAAATCTCCCACAGGCACCAGCATACGCCGTCTCAATGGACCCAGGCGTTCAGAGAATACACATTCCAATTTACAAAGGGTCCGTCAACTTAAGAGCTGGAACGCGGATGGCGTTTGCACGATGCGCAAAGCGCGAGAAAATACTAACGCATGCGAACGGAGGAAGATGAGTCTCGCGTCTCGCTGCGATTCGCGGTAAAAAATTAAAGAAGAAAAAAATTACACCATCTCCCGCTAAAGGGAACCATGTGTAGATGTGAAGCAGCGGGCGCTAACGCTTAGACTGGCGGCGGCGTTGACGCTGGCGCTCATTGGAGCGTTGCGCAGGAGAGAAAAACTGGGGAGGCGCAAAGCACGCAGTGATGGAGCGGTGTTTCCTACTGGAACATGCCAATCGCTGCTAATGGGCAATGAGAGACAGAAGACTCCGACTGGACACAGAGACCCGCAGTCCGCTTTTAGTTAACGCGCACGCTGCGAAAATTTTTTATTGTTCAACAACGCACAGGAGAAATCTCCCACAGGCACCAGCATGGAGGTCAAGATCCATTGCCATATATACGAGGTGGCCAGTGAACGGTTGTGCAGCGCGAGCACTCGGTTTTTTCAACCAAGAAACTCGCTAGCAGACGCTGCCTGCGTCGGCCTCGCGAGGCGACAGAGAGGGGGGGGGGGATGGAGCGTAGAAGAGGAGAGAGAGGGAGACGCGCATGCGCAGTGGGAGTGTGCGCGCCGCGGGCAGGGGATGCCTAGAGGGGAGAGCGTAGGAGAGATAGGGGAGACGCGCATGCGCAGTGGGAGTGTGGACGCCGTGGGCAGGGATGCCTAGAGGAGAGAGGGGGAGCGTAGAAGGAGAGAGGAGGGAAGGCGCATGCGCAGTGACGGTGTGGTTGCCGCGGGGAGGGATGTCTAGAGGAGAGAGAGAGGGGGGAGAGGAGGTTTTTATTTTTATTTTTTGAAAGGGTTTGCGCATGCGCAGTAAGGGTGGTCACGCCGCACACCACCACCGGATTAAGCTTCGCCATAAGATGCTTCACATCTAAAACACGCACCCATTAGGTTTGTGTCTCATGCCACTGAGAGTGTAAAAGAAAAAAAGACATGGCATAATCAGTGGAATGGCCACACGCTTTCGCCGAACACACTTTGGAATATACAAAGTGTCCTTCAATTTTTTATAGCGATACTCAGAAGCATGAGCAAGGCTTTTGCCACCTGTTCGCAATGGCGAATGCTAATGCATTAAGTGGTAAGTCTACAGTGCTGGTCAGTTCAGCGGAAATATTGCTTGACTGCCGTAATAGGCACCAGCTGCAGCTTGTTGGAAATGTTCAGCTTTTTTTTTCTTTTTTTTCATTTAGCAGTGTACATTGTTTTCATCTTAGGTTCGTTGGGAGTCATTACGCTGACCAATCCTAATTAGGCATTCCATAATGCACAGCACAACTGCAGCAAGCCTATCATGTTTGATTCCAAGTTCTATGGTGTGCCTTGGCCAGTGATCGGTGTCTTGAATTAATGCACGGAATTGAACCTTTTTTTACTTATGAAACCGTGCACTGGTGTGTACTTCTGCATTCCAGCCGGCAGCGCTGAACTGCAATAGTATGCGCGCTTTCTGTGCTGAGACCCCATGAAGAGACAGAATGTCACTTGAGTGACCTATATAATTTCCTGATTTACATTTTGATATTTATTGCAAATGCCACTGAGCAAGGACAGAGTGCAGTGGCGGGAAAATTAGGAAATGTTGCCTGTAATGTAATATAATTTGAGATTATTTGCCTTCTGACACCCATGCCCGCCCACTCAAGTGGTATGATGTACCTTACATGTGCGTTTTTTTTCTTCGAAGATTACACTTATGCTTGCTCCTTGTACTCGCAGGCTCCCTTATCCACTACCTTGAGGCGAAGAAGTGTTCCCTGCAGGACCTCGAGAAGAGGCACAAGTCCCTGCAACGGTGCCTGACACAAATGTGTCTCGACACCAGCTAGGTTTTCACATACATTTTCATTAATTTGACTTCCCTTGAAAGTTATTAAAGTGCTAAGTTTTATAAAAATGAGTACGTGTCAACATCACTTGGAAGGTCCCATGTAAATGCGCATGGAAAAGAGTGCCAATGTCTGCACTTTAAAAATCCAGTCACTGCATAAACATGTGTGCCAGTGAAGCTGCAATAAATTTCCTTTCATTTATTTGCACTGCTATGTGCGAACGCAGTACAAGTTCTTGATCCTGTGGGCGTTGATTACCTCAGAGTAGAATGAGGCATGAAGTGTCTCTTGCAAAATAGCAGTCTTTTCAATTAAGTTTCTTTGGTAAATGATCCTTATCTGTCAGCTGCAGGGCTCTCACTCGAGATTTCTCATTATGCAGTGTCATTTATTTATAAGGTTTGGAAAGCTCGGTACTTGCGTTGCCTACCACAAAGAAATAAATTATTTGTTGCTCAAAGGATGACAGCAGACTTGCAACGCTTCCGCTTGCCTCGCCAAGAAACTGAATTTCATTACTGCAGACTACACAAACAGGTTACGGTCCTAAAGTAGTGTTGGAGCACAAGGCTGTAGAACCATGACAAACGACCGGACCAGGCAACAGACTAATGGGTGGCGTGACACACAAGTGGATAGTGTGACATACTGGACCACGCGATTGACAATAGACTACAAAACGGACAACAGACTATACGGAAGACAACATACCATACAACAAAGAATCGATCATACGATAAACACTAGACCATACGACCGACAATAGACTATAGGATAGACAAGAGACAACAAGACAGACAATAGACAACAGTGCAAAAGACAACAGCGTCCCAAAATACGAAAGACTACAGAATTTCTGTCGTAGTATCCTGTTGTGATTTTCAACTGGGTGAGCTTACAGATGGATTTGTCGCGTGCGTCATTCCCGGGTCGCGTGCGTCACTCCCGGGTCCCGCGTTCAGGGGCAAACAATATATGCATTGAGTTTCATTATATTACTACGAAGTCAATATTCGCTCGGCAAACAAAACAAAAATTCAAACGCAAACATCTATTCTCTAACACGGCTCCTCCATAACAATAGTTTATCTTGATGACGCTATTCCTTCTTCAGAACAACAACATTCGTCAATGCCCCCTCGACTAACAAAAGAAACAATCAGTTGCAAACATACAATCAAGCACAGAACTTCATGATACCAAGAGTTTATTTTGATGACGGTATTACTTTTTTAAATGAACATAACTTTAACCTTTCAGACATGCTAGTTTTTCTGTTTTTCAGCCATATAGTGACAGTAAATCTTTAAACTATTGTGAGAAGTTTTGTGAGCATCTTTCTCGTCTTCCGATTGACCGCAATTGAAAAGCTTCTAGGGGACCTTATTTTTAATGAAAGATCGATTTGGATTTTTAGGAAGGATACAACTAACGTGTCAACGTCCAGTGATACATTTCGCTTAACCTGTAAGGCTTAACTAGTCGGAGTAAAAGAAAGGGCGATTCGAATTAAGAAGGAATAGTCGGAGTGAGTGTTGATGTAATGTGGTGGGAAGGCTATAAAGCTACTTCCCGTGTTTAAGAATGAAAAGCCTGATATCCGATTTATGCACTGGCAATCACTTAGCTTTAGCAATGGCCACTCTAC
>JALIZH010022177.1:0-25531 GCA_030522465.1 Rhipicephalus appendiculatus | reverse complement strand
ACGAGTATGTAGTCACATAGATAAATGTATATTGTCACGTGGTCGTGACGTCGACGAAGGCAGAAGTCAGTAGGTCCAAAATGAAATGGTTTATCAGGCCGAACTTGTGGCCGGTAAACAGAAAGTCAGATTACAGCAATACACACTGCACTGATAGCGGCGAACAGAGCGTCGGCCGTCGATCAACTGTACATCGTTGGAACGCGCCGGCTTTTATAACGCACGCGTCGAACACTCTAGCCTTATCACTAGTCGTCGCGGAAGCTCTGGAATAATCTTGAGTGTTAGCGTCTTGCGTGCAATCTTAACAGAATGATCTACTACAAGCGAGAAGCTTCTGGAACAATAAGGCGCGGTCTGCGCCGAGTACTGCTGATAGTCTTTGCGGGCGGAAATCGAATACAGTGAAAGAAACGCGCGTGGCAATGCCCCCCTCTGAAAAGGCATCGTCCCGATGCTTAGAACAGAACACATGGTAAAAATACATGTAACAATAAATAACGACAATAAATCAAGAAAGTTCAATAAACAATACGCACAAGCAAGAAAGTCCAATGAAAGAAAAAAAAAAGAAGTACAGTCCTCAGGTTCACTACCGCGCGTAAAACGGCTTGAGGCGCACGACATGGACGACTTCAGGTCGCGCACGGCGCCGTTGAGAGTTCGAAATGCCGTCGGGGACAACCTCGTAATCGAGTGTGCCGAGACGTCGAAGCACCCTATACGGTCCGAAGTATCGTCGCAAAAGTTTTTCACTGAGTCCACGTCGTCGTATCGGCGTCCACACCCAAACGCGGTCGCCGGGCTGGTATTCCACGTACCGTCGTCGAAGATTGTAGCGGCGGCTGTCAGTCGTCTGCTGATTTTTGATCCGCAGGCGGGCGAGCTGTCGTGCTTCTTCGGCGCGCTGTAGGTAGGCGGTTACGTCGATGTTTTCCTCGTCGGTCACGTTTGGTAACATGGCGTCGAGCGTCGTTGCCGGGCTCCGTCCGTAGACCAACGTGTATGGCGTCATCTGCGTCGTTTCTTGCACGGCCGTGTTGTATGCGAAGGTCACGTACGGAAGGATGGCGTCCCACGTCTTGTGTTCGACGTCGACGTACATGGCCAGCATGTCGGCGATGGTCTTATTTAGGCGCTCGGTCAGGCCGTTGGTCTGTGGGTGGTAGGCGGTGGTCCGGCGGTGACTTGTTTGGCTGTACCTTAGGATCGTCTGAGTTAGGTCCGCAGTAAAGGCCGTACCTCGGTCGGTAATGAGGACCTCTGGGGCGCCATGACGCAGTACGATGTTCTCGACGAAGAACTTTGCTACCTCGGCAGCACTGCCCTTGGGCAGGGCCCTTGTCTCGGCGTAGCGGGTGAGGTAGTCAGTAGCTACGACGATCCATTTGTTTCCGGAATTCGACGTCGGAAACGGCCCCAGTAAGTCCATGCCGATTTGCTGGAACGGCCGGCGAGATGGCTCGATGGGCTGCAGAAGTCCGGCTGGCCTAGTCGGTGGTGGCTTCCGTCGCTGGAAATCTCGGCAAGTCCTCACGTAGTGGGTGACGTCGGCAGTGAGGCGAGGCCAGTAGTACTTTTCTTGTATCCTTGCCAGCGTACGGGAAAATCCAAGGTGTCCAGCCGTCGGGTCGTCATGCAAAGCGTGCAGAACTTCTGGTCGTAATGCCGAAGGTACTACGAGGAGGGAGTCGGCCCGAAGTGGCGAGAAGTTTTTCTTTAGCAGAACGCCGTTGCGCATGAAAAACGACTCCAGTCCTCGTCTGAATACCTTTGGAGCCACGGTGGTTTTGCCCTCGAGGTGTTCCATAAGGCCCTTGAGTTCCGGATCGGTGCGCTGTCGTTCGGCGAAGTCATCGGCACTTATGGTTCCCAAGAAGAAGTCATCCTCCTGGTCATCCAGCGGCGGCGGGTCGACGGGGGGCGCGAGACAAGCAGTCGGCGTCGGAGTGTTTTCGTCCGGACTTGTAAACGACGGTAACGTCGAATTCTTGAAGTCTGAGACTCCATCTTGCGAGACGACCTGAAGGGTCCTTCAGGTTAGCTAGCCAACACAAGGCGTGGTGGTCGCTCACAACTTTGAAGGGCCTGCCGTAGAGGTAGGGGCGAAACTTTGACGTTGCCCAGATGATGGCAAGGCACTCAGATCCAGCTTTCACGGACATCGGCGTTTAGTTCGCGTGTCTTCCACCACGTGCCGCATGACTTTTATCTTTTGAATCTCGCGCGAAGTCAAGAGTTGCGTCAAGGCAAGAAAGAAAAGGAAAGAAACAAAAAGTTCAGAACACACAGCTTCACGACTTGGCGTGGTCTGCCGCGTTCGTTGCTAACGGCGACAAAGATAAGACCGGCGAGCTGCGATGTTAAAATGGCTAGTCATTCCTCGATCCTATGGCAATGACTCGTTTCACGCATCAGAAAAAGAAAACGGTGCCCGACTGCACCGGGAATTCGGAAGGGCAGCCAAACGTATTATTTTATTCCGTTCGCATTTTTTTACAGCAAGTATGTTATGCCCGCCGTTTGTCCGGTTCGCGATGTAGAGAGGAAACCATGATCTTGCCGGCGCGGCCACGTCAAGAAAAATTAAGAACAACTGTGCCTAGTTAAACCAGTGTAACCATAGACAAGCCTTATTAAGCCATGTTGAGCATGGTAAAACCTAATTAACTGCGCATAACTAAGCTAATGAAATCACACCTCAAAAAGCCCTAATTTAACCGAGCTGAGATTCTCGTGTGCCTAGTAATGCCGAATTTTGTAAGATGCGCCAAGCTTAGCCTAACACTAATTAAGAGTTAATATAACTAGTGGTAGCTCGACTAATTAGCTAATTAAGCTTAGCTTGACATGGGATGGAAGCTAATCGAGACCAAGCTTCAAATTTGCATGTTAGGCCAATTTACCTAATAAAGGTAAGTAAGGTACTTGGTGCTGTGATTGCCAAGCGATTCCCAATGAAACCCGATCGATGCCTATCCGATACTCGTGAATCGCAATGTGATCGCGTGAACACTTCGTGCATGGACGTGTGAATGAACGTGTGCCTAGTCAATTGCCAAGGCGAGTGCCGACCAGCTCTGCTCTGCCCCAGCCTTACGCGACTCAGCGCAAGCTGCGCAAATTTTTACCATGTTGAAAGGCTCGGCCGATGGCAGATCATGAAGCAGTTGGCGCACATTTAATGACTTGACAGTCGAATGATAGCATTTCGCAATGTTTAGTTCTAGGTTACTTAGCTTGTAGCGTCTGCTTACTTTTCGTCCCCGTGTTTTCCGAGCTTTTTTCTACTGCTTAGGTTTCTCTGGATGCACAGAAAGCTGGTGTACTTCTTATAATAATTGTTGGGGTTTTGCGTCCAAAGAACACGATATGAATGTGAGAGATGCCATAGTGGAGGACCCCCCGATAGTTAGACCACGTGGGGTTCTTTAACGTGTACCTAAATCTGAGCACATGGGCTTCCTGCATATTGCGTCCATCAAAATGCAGCCTCCGCAAACTAACATGGTGCTACCAAACGTGTGGTTCAAACTAAGTACGGCCGCGGCGGCGCATTTTCGATGGAGGCGAAAATGCTTGAGGCCCATGTGCTTAGATTTAGGTGCACATTAAAGAACCCCCGGTGGTCGAAATGTTGAGAGCCCTCCACTGCGGCGTCTCTCATCATACGGTCGTTTTGAGACGTTGGACCCCAACAATTATTATGACTATTAAAGTACAAAGTAATCGTTCTAGAAGGTATTGACTCGCGGTACACACAAATCGGCGCAATAGCACACATGATGACACACGTGTGCTAGCGCTACAGATTTTCCGGTCACCGGTTCCAAAAACACTACCTAAACATCATCATTCGAACGCCCTGTGGTATGATTTTTTAATGAACGAAAAATTAATAAGAATAATAATAGTAATATCTGGGGTATTATGTGGCAAGACCAGGATATGATGAGGCCCGCGGTATAGGAGAACTCCGGAAATTTTGATCATCTGGCGTTCTTTAAGGTGCTTTGACATCGCACAGTACATGCGGTCCTCTACCATTTCGCCTCCATCGAAATGCGACCACCGCGGCCGGGATCGAACCTGCACCTTTCAGGTCACCAGCCGACCTCCATAGCCGCTATGCCGTCGTGGCGGCATATCTACAGTGTCTCCACAGCCACCATTGTCCCCCCATGAAAAAAAAAAAAAGCATGGAATAAAATTCTAATAAAGAGTCTAAGGCAGGGAGCTACCATCTCTCCAATTCTATTCACCGCGTGTTAACAGGAGGTTTTCAGAGCGTTGGATTGCGGACAGCATGCGATAGCAGTTAAAGGAGAGTAGCTTAGTAAAATGCGATTCGCTTGTGATATTGCCATGTTTAGTAACTCGGGAAAACTATTGCAAATCATAATTACTGAATTAGACAGGGAAAGCAGAGCGGTGGGTCAGAAAATTAATATGCAGAAAAATAAAGCAATGTTCGGCAGTCTCCGAAGAGTGGTTTGCGATGCCTATCAAAACACTGGAAGTGGTAAAGGAATGCGTCTGTTTAGGGAAGGTAGTGACCACAGATACGAACCATGAGAATGAAGTAACCAAAAGTATAAGTATGTTGTAGTGTGCATTTGGCACGTATTCTGAGATAATGATTGGCACATGGTGAAACAAGCTCCGTCCTGTGTCCTTTCTAAGTCTTCGTGCATTTCGCGCTTGTTTCACCATGAACCTTTACCAACATGCCCAACTGGCAGTCATCCTTAATGATTGGCAGTTTACCACTATCTCTCAAGAGAAAAGCGAATGATAATTTACCACTATCTCTCAAGGGAATGCAGCGAGAAGACAAGATAACTGGTGGCAATTGAAAGTAAAAGCCTGCATTCTAACAGAAGGCAAGCGCGCGAACGGGAGGCATAAAGTTAAATTGGCAGGTGAGATTCAGAAGCTGCTGGCGCTAACGTGGGCGCAGCCTGCACATGACCGGGTTGATTGGAGAAACATGGGAGTGGCATATACCGTACAATTAGCGTAGTCATGTTGCATAGTCATGATGATGATCAGACACTTGTGAATCGTGAATGCGAAAGTATCATTTGACGATTCGTACACAGTCTCAAATTTATATATATATATATATATATATATTGCCGCGGCATTGACACAACTAATGAGAGCTCGGGGAATGATCGAAGAAGAGAACGACGAGGGGGGCTTTTTGGAGTAAACCAACCTGTGCCGATCTAAGGTCTTGTGTGGTTTTATCCGTGACAAACTGGTGGAGGTGCTGGGTAGACGTCTATGTACTCTGGCCCCCAGGAATTGGAAGCCGTCGACACCGGTTCAACCTCATCGGAATCAGACAGCCTACGCAAAAGCCGGCGGCTTCAAGGACTGCCTCCGGAGTACGGCCTGCAAGATCTAACGAGGATGCCGACCACAACCGCAAGTCAGACGCTAGAGACATACGGTACGGGACAAGTACCTGCGTCGCTGGTCCTCGACACACCGCGCTTACCGCGGCCCTTTCATGGTGACCCCTCTGAGGACGTGGAGGACTGGCTCGACGACTTCGATCGGGTGGCCGATGTCAACTGTTGGGACGAAAGGAAGAAGCTGGGGTATGTGTATTTCGCCCTGGAGGACTCTGCCCGCATATGGTTCGTTAACCATGAGCCGTCGATCACCACCTGGCAGGAATTCCAACGGCAGATACGCGACACCTACAGCAGTCCCGAACGAAAAGAGCGAGCAGAGCAGGCCCTGCAGAGCAGATTTCAGAAGCCGAATGAAAGCGTAGCAATGTTCGTCGAGGACATGTCGCGACTTTTCAAGCGTGCTGATCCGAGTATGACGGAGGCGAAGAAGGTCCGTCTGCTGATGCGCGGCGTAAAGGAGCAATTGTTTGCTGGACTGATGCGAAGCCCTCCAGCTACAGTAGTTGAGTTCGTCAGCGAAGCGACATCTATGGAACGAGCCCTCCAGCAACGCTCCTCAGTATACGACCGCCACATCACTCTGGGATCAGCATCGGCTCCAGCGTTGCCGTACGACACTGATGTCCTTCGAGAACTTGTGCGCAGTGTCGTGCGCGAGGAACTCGCTCGACTTCAGGGAGCACGATTTCAGCCGCCCGTAACGTCCCTTACTGATATTGTCCGCGAAGAAGTTCGCCAGGCGACACAGCCATTCGTGCCAGCGAGACACGAAGCACCCGTGCTGACTTACGCGCAAGCACTGCGGCTACCCGCACAGCCCGTGAACAACTGTTACCCTCCGCCGTCTGAAGAACCGCTGCGCCAGTTCCAGAGACCCCCTGCATATACCCGTACGTACGAGTCCACGAGCCCCCCGACAGAATACGGGGAAGTCAAGCGTGTGGCGTACGTCTGAAAATCAGCCACTCTGCTTCCACTGTGGCGAAGCGGGTCACTTATATCGTGCCTGCTATTACCGAAGAATGGGTCTCCAAGGATTTCACCCCAATGCTCGTCGTCCACGCGAGGGAGAGCGGCCGAGAGAGATTCAACAATATCTGGCCAGCCAACATTCGTCACCGTATGACCAGTTCGCGCCTTTCGAACCGTCCCTGCCGACTCCCCGATCTCCTTCTCCACAGAGGCGACAGTCTCTATCACCACCTCCTCGACGATCCACGTCACCTAGACGCTACCCTACGTTTTCCGCTTCCGTGGGCAACCGGCCCGCGAGTCCAAGTCGGGGAAACTAGGAGCAGCGACCTCCGGGGGTAGGGCCGCTGTCCATCGCACTTCGAAACATCCTCCGCTGCGACAATCTGACGACAACGACGATAACCACAACAATAACGACGGTAATATCGACGACGATGATGATAACGACAACAATAACGACGACGACAACAACGACGACGAGAACAACGACGACGACGATAACGACGACACGAACGACAACAGCGACTGTTCACTTTCAAAGCCTTCGTTTGAGAACGGTGACATCGTTTCAGCCGACATACTTATTTCTGTTGATAACCACCCGGTCACCGCTCTCGTCGATACTGGTGCCGATGATTCGGTTATGAGCAGACAACTGGCTACCGCACTTCGCAAGGTGATGACGCAGTGGACAGGGCCTAGGCTTCGAACAGCAGGCGGTCATCTTCTCACGCCGATCGGTAAATGCACTGCGAGAGTACAAATTCGTGCAGCCACTTTTGTCGGTTCGTTTATCATACTGCCCGAGTGCTCCAGGCAGATCATACTGGGCATGGACTTCCTTCGGGAGTACGGTGCGATTATCAACCTTCGAGAGCTGCTTGTGACTTTTTCCAGCGAACGAGCAACTGGTACGGCTGACCACCACGCACAGTCTACGGTATTACGTATTTCGGGTGACTGCACTACTTTGCCGCCGCGAAGCACTGCATTCATCACTGTGGAAAGCGATGATGACATTCCCATTCTCGGCGTCGCTGAGGGTAACCTGTCAGTCTTGTTGGCTCGACAGGTTTGCGTAGCCCGAGGCATCCTGCAGCTTTCGTCACGGACTGCACAGATTTTAGTGACAAATTTCAGCCATGAATATCAGCATTTTGCCCCACGAACCGCGATCGCCCATTTGGAGCCAATCAATGATTCTGCTGATTTGGTCACAGTTACACAAGATGGCAAAGATTCTCACGGCGACGCACGGGCTCACGTTAAGATCGATGTGAATTCGAAACTGTCGAGTGTCCAACAGGCTAGCCTTCGAAGCCTTTTAGAATCTTTTGCGGACTGTTTCGCCTCAACATCAAGAGTGAACCAAACGCCCATCACGAAACACAGGATAATCACAAACCCCAATGAAAGGCCCGTACGCCAACGTGCCTACCGCATCTCTCGTAGGGAGCAAGACGCTATCCGAGACCAAGTCCGACAAATGCTTGCTGACGACATAATACAGCCTTCCACCAGCCCATGGGCCTCGCCCGTGGTCCTCGTGAAAAAGAAAGACGGAACGATGCGTTTTTGCGTCGACTACCGCAAGCTCAACAATGTTACAAAGAAGGACGTCTATCCCCTACCCCGCATCGATGACTCTCTGGATCGCCTTCGACATGCCCGATACTTCTCGTCAATGGACCTTCGCAGCGGCTACTGGCAGATCGAGGTTGACGAGCGAGACCGCGAAAAAACAGCATTTATTACGCCAGACGGCCTCTACGAATTCAAGGTCCTTCCTTTCGGTTTGTGCTCCGCTCCTGCCACTTTTCAGCGTATGATGGACACGGTTCTTTCAGGTCTGAAGTGGCAGTCGTGCCTCGTCTATTTAGATGATATCGTGGTCTTTTCTGAAACCTTCGACCAGCATCTCGAGCGCCTACACGCCGTTCTCAACGCAATTCGCATTGCTGGTTTGTCTTTAAAGCCTGAAAAATGCCATTTCGGATATGATCAGCTGAAATTTTTAGGCCATGTCGTCAGCTACGACGGAATTCGACCAGACCCCGATAAGACACTTGCCGTTGCTTCTTTTCCAACACCTAAGAACAAGCACGAGCTCCGGCGCTTCCTGGGACTTTGTGCGTATTACAGACGCTTCGTTGAGAATTTTTCTAAGATAGCCGAACCTCTACACCGGCTTACAAAG
The DNA here is from genome assembly GCA_030522465.1 of Rhipicephalus appendiculatus. Classification (NCBI taxonomy): domain Eukaryota; kingdom Metazoa; phylum Arthropoda; class Arachnida; order Ixodida; family Ixodidae; genus Rhipicephalus; species Rhipicephalus appendiculatus. Next base: position 16,933 of record JALIZH010022177.1, on the reverse strand, counting down.
GACGATGTTCCGTTCGTTTGGGAGCAAGAGCAACAATATGCCTTCTCCGAATTACAGAACCGCTTGCAAACACCTCCCATTCTGGGGCACTTTGACGAAGACGGCGACACTGAGCTGCATACGGATGCCAGCAACGTTGGTCTTGGTGCCGTTCTCGTACAGTGGCAAGATGGAGCCGAGCGTGTCATCGCTTACGCAAGCCGTACTCTGTCACCAGCTGAAACGAACTATTCCACTACTGAGAAGGAATGCTTGGCGGTGGTATGGGCCATTGCTAAGTTCCGACCGTATCTGTATGGCCGACCGTTTCGCGTTGTGACAGACCACCATTCCTTGTGCTGGCTGGCCAATCTCAAGGATCCATCTGGTCGTCTTGCACGCTGGAGTCTTCGTTTACAAGAGTACGACATGACGATCACGTTCAAGTCCGGGCGTAAGCACACCGACGCCGACTGCTTGTCACGTGCTCCACTTCAGCTTTCGCAGGCCGACGTTGATGAAGAAGGCGCTTTCCTTTCCATTCTCACGACGTCCGACATGAGCAAGCAACAGCGCGACGATTCAGAGCTCCGACCACTCATCGACTACCTCGAGGGCCTTATATCGGAGCCACCTCGGACGTTCGCCCGCACATTATCGACATTTTGTCTCCGTGAGGGCGTCCTCTATAAATCAGCTTTTCACTCAACCGCAGCCGCCTACCTCCTTGTTGTGCCGTCCATACTACGTGATGACATTTTACGTGCCTCTCATGACGAGCCATCATCGGGTCATTTGGGCTTCACACGGACACTTTCGCGTATACGTCAAAGGTACTTCTGGCCCAACCTTCGCAACGACGTGAAGCAGTATGTTAAAACGTGCCGCGACTGCCAAAGACGCAAGACTCCACCCGTGCGTCCCGCTGGACTCCTGCATCCCGTTGATCCTCCATCGACTCCTTTTCATCAAGTTGGCATAGATTTGCTCGGACCATTTCCCACGTCCAGAGCAGGTAATCGTTGGATTGCTGTTGCCACAGACTACCTCACGCGATACATTGAAACCAAAGCTCTCCCACGAGGCACAGCAACCGATATTGCGACCTTCTTTGTACACAGCATCGTACTCCGCCACGGTGCTCCGACAGTGGTTATAACTGACAGAGGCACGGCATTTACAGCGCAGCTTACCGAAGATATCATGCAGCTCAGTGGAACCGCTCACCGAAAAGCCACTGCGTATCATCCCCAGACAAACGGACTCACAGAGCGGCTAAACAAAACCATAGCAGATATGATTTCCATGTACGTTGACATCGATCACAAAAACTGGGACGATGTTCTTCCATACGTTACGTTCGCATATAATACCGCCGTCCAAGAAACTACCGGCTTCACCCCTTTCAGCTTGCTGCATGGCCGGGAAGCTGTAACAACGTTGGACGCGATGCTTTTACCCACTCACTGTTCCAATGTTGGCAGTGATGCGGCTGAATTCGCTAGACGCGCCGAAGAAGCACGCCAGCTCGCACGAATGCGTATCCGTTATCAGCAACATAACGACGCCCACCGATATAACCTCCGCCATCGAGACGTCACATACCAACCAGGCGACAAAGTGTGGGTGTGGACCCCAATCCGCCAACGTGGTCGGTCAGAGAAACTTTTGCGCCGCTACTTCGGCCCTTACAAGATCGTCCAACGGCTCAGCGACGTTACCTACGAAGTGCTTCCCGAAGGTCAAGCAACCATACGCCGTTCTCGGCGTCCGTCCCAGTCGGACGTCGTTCACGTATCTCGGTTGAAGCCGTACTACTCCCGCTAAGAGCAAGGCTGCACACATCGCTTATAATTTCCGCTCTTTGTCGGAGTCTCCACTGTTTAACAGTTCGGCATCGAGACGATGCTTTTTAGGGAGGGAGTAATGCCGCGGCATTGACACAACTAATGAGAGCTCGGGGAATGATCGAAGAAGAGAACGACGAGGGGGGCTTTTTGGAGTAAACCAACCTGTGCCGATCTAAGGTCTTGTGTGGTTTTATCCGTGACAATATATATATATATATATATATATATATATATATATATATATATATACCGGGTGTTCAAAGTTTAGCTTTATGCTTTTCTTAAAATTCGGCACTGGGAAGAACATGAAAACCACCTTTACAGATAACATATATATCCAGGGGGGACACAAAGTGAGAATATAATTATCACTGTCAGGAGCCCAATTAACCCAGATTCAATAATTAACTTTTTAGTGACTGCAGCAAGCAAGCATGTTTATATTAAAAAGTTGAAGGGAGTCGCGTTTATTCACACTTCCATTTGGAAGATTTTTTTTTACATGTCTGTGCTCCGAGATATCCCGCCGCAAAGTTTAATTGATTACGCATGCAGGGCGCTGTGGATCAGCGCAATGTTCCTCCCCGATGTGACGAACAGTCATTGCTTGCTATCGCCAGCCAGTAGCAAAAGGGTAACCGTTATCATCTTTGCCTGTGCCTTCGACCCGTTATCAGACTAAACGACGCACGCACCTGCCACGGCCCACCGGGGAGGAGTTTGCGCCACCACTGACTATCTTGCATGCGTAATCAGGTAAACCACAATTAAGCTTTGCAGCGGGATATCTCGGAGCACAGACATGCTAGAAGAATTCTTCCAAGTGGAACTGTGTATAAATGAGACTGCCTCAAACTTTTCAATACAAACATGCTTTCTTGCTGCAATCACTAAAAAGTTAATTATTGAAAATGAGTTAATTGGGCACCTGAAAGCGATAATTATTGTCTCATTGCGTGTGCCGCTGGATGTATAAGTTATCTGCAAAGGTGGTTTTCACGTTCTTCCCAGTGCTGAATTTTAATAAAACCATAGAGCTTAACTTTGAACACCCGGTATAATGTATTTTTACAACGCCAAAAAGTGTGTCAAGAAGCCAATCAGGTTTCGCCTTAGCGAAGTATATGGGGCAGCGCTAGCACGCATACAAGGACGAGAAAAGACAGGACATGCGCTGACAAGACACAGACAGCGCATGTCCTGTGTTTTCTCGTCCATGTATTCGTTCTCGCGCTGCCCCATATACTGCACTATGAAACCTAACCAACTAGCCCACTTTTCCGTTATTCGCCTTAGCGTTTTTAGTGAGTGTAACACGTGCTTAGGTTTTATTTATTTATTTATTTATTTATTTATTTATTTATTTATTTATTTATTTATTTATTTATTTATTTATTTATTTATCTCAAATGCACTCAAGCGCTTGGGCATTCTAGAGGGGGAGTACGGTACATGTGTACAACAATAAGAAGAATACCGATGTTTCAGCGAACACTTTCAAAAACATTTAAAGGTTGGCTGTTAGGTATTGTACAATTCTAGCTCGTCAGCTGGTTTACGAGAAGAGGCTGAAATTACTACACAAAAAATTGAAAGGCTTAGTCCACTATCTAACGAAAATTTACTAATTGTGATCTTAACTAATTGAATTATCGCCCACATTTCAATTCCCAATGTTTAGTCGTGGAGTTCTCAAGGCAACCTGGAACGAATTTTTATGATGCCACTAGTTTCGAGGTATTACCTAATTCGTGAACATTACAGACAAAGGCATTGCCATTCGAATTATATTCTTAACAAAACATCCTTTCATGTATTGAAGCCCAACATTAAGTCTAAGACGATGTATTTCTTCGACACTGATCTCCACGCTCCTTAGCCTAAGTGCGCATATCGTGTGCCAGCCACAGTGCGTCGCAACATCGCACAAGTGACACGGCTCAACACGGCGTCATACAGACCTCGAACTGCCGATGGGTCTCACCGATCGAAATTGTAAAAAAAAAAAAAAAGAAAAAAAAAAAAAAGACGGCTCAATTGCCTAGTTTTTGCGTAGACTATGGCTTGCTGAAAAAGATCACACGTAAGGACATCTATCCCTATAGCCACTAATAGACGACGCCGCGACTGCTGGCATGGAGCATAGCTTTTTTCCCTCTCTCTCTCTCTATTCGTTGGACCTGCGCTCCGGCTGCTTGCAGCCCGATGGCTGAACTTGACCACCGCTAACCAGCCTTCGTTAGATTCGATGGCTTATATGAATTTATTGTGACGTGATTCGGGCTGTGCAACGCGCTTGCAACATTTGAACGCATGATCGGCGTCCTTCGCGGCTTCAAGTGGCAGACGAATCTCTACTACCTGGATGGTACTCTGATATTTTCAGACGGCTTTCAACACATCTACAAAAGGACGTAGCTGTCGTCACTAGTATCAGCTCTAATGGCATTGAGGTAAACTTAAAGAAGTGTTGCTTTGGCGTACGAAAGCTGCTTATTCTGGGCCGTCTTCTTCCGAGATGGCGTCCTTCCGGATCCCACGACACTTCGTGCTGCTGCTTCGTTTCCTAAACTGGCAATGAAATGCCTTCGCAGCTCTCTATGCCTTTGATTTTATTTTACACGTTTCATTCGCCGCTTCCCCGCAATTATAGCGCATTTCACAGACCTCCGCTGCGGCTGCGACCTTTGAGCGAAGTCACATGTGGCGATGCATCCAGAAAACTCCGATGAATTCTTACTTCGCCTCCAATCTTGCGACATTTTGATTTGCTCGCCCCATATGAGAGAGAGAGAAGTTTATTATGAAAGAAAAGCTGAGAGCACCCAAAATGAAATTGACAAGGACACTAGCGGCGTTGTGTTCGGCGCTGTGCTTGCCCAGCGTAAACGCGGATTTGACGAGTTAGTTGTTGCTTACAGTGTTGCCGTTGGCGGCTACTTTGCGCGAAAGTGGCTACTTTTGGACCCCGTTGGCGACGAAAATTTCCAGTTGGCGCAATGGCTCTTTTTTAAGCTTGTGGTTTTACTTATTCAAAATAGTTTTATTTATTCATCAATAGTAAAGACTGGATAATAGCGCTTCTGTTCTGTTTGGCGAGAAATTCGGCGATAGGATCAAATGTCATGGCTGCTTTGGCTACTTTTGGCGTGAGTTCTGGCGCCTTTTCGTGTCACACCCAACGGCAACCCTGGTTGTTTATGCCAGCCATGCACCTACCAAAGCACGCACAAGCATACATAAAGTACGGTCGAACCCCGTAACCCCCCCCCCCCCCCCCCTGCATCCGCCGATCAATACACATTCTAGCGGCGGTCTTCTTGTCCATCTACGACGCGTTCCCGCTGTAGCCGTCACCGACATGCCTGTGCAGTGGAGCAAAAACCCCTGCGTTGCTTCCCCTATGGTCTTGTTGCGTGAAGCAACGTCACCTACCGTCCCTAGAGAAATAAGTCATCAAACACACCATTTCATTCGTCGTGACAGTTGATCGACCATCACAACTACCTCTATGATGGACGCAAATCGCTCTTATTCCGCGCCATCTACGTTAAGACATATGCGCCACCTTAAACGCTGACTCACAGTGTGCACATGCCGAAGGGTTGAAGATTTGCACTTTCCTCCAGCTCTGCTACTATCAACGCAGAATGTACCGCTTCTTACACCGCCACATTTGTTGCGCGCGCAGCGCCACACGAATCCCCCCTTGCCATTTCCCTGCTCCTTAACAACCACTGACTTGCCCTCTCCGTCCCTTGGACTTCGCCGGTGTTGATTTGTATGGACTTCTTTCCATCACTCCTGCTGCCAACCGACAGATAATTGTTGCCATCGATTACACGCTAAGCAGATACTTCACTATTGCCATCTGCATCGGCTAGCAGTGTTGCCTCTCATTTCACACCACGTCATTCTACAGCACGGCGCACTACGCGAGCCGCGCATCGTCCAAAGGACGTGTATTTCAGTCGTCGTCAAGAAATTCTAGAGGAATGCAAGGTCTTTCACCACACGACCACATCTTACAATTATAAAACGAATGGTTTAACAGAAATATTTAATCGAACATCAGGTGATGTGCTGACAATGTACGTCACTTCCGGTTACTAACACTGGAACCGTGTCATTCTCTTCGTGACGTACGCCCAAAACACTGCTACGCAGACCACGAAAGGACTCTCTCCTGTCTTCTACCTATAAGGACTCGAGCCCTCCTGCACGTTATGCGCAATACCTCCTTGCCACGCTTATGTGAGTGAGTCGACGGCAGTTCCCAAGCGGCGAAGCGCTGAAGAGGGTCGCCAGAGTGCCCGATGTCACTCCACTGCTGGCAAGCAGCGCCAAATACACCATCGAGATGTCTCGAAGCCTTTTAGCGTCGTATTCCCGGGACTGACTTGTGTGGATAAACGGCCAAGGTTATCATCAACTTGTGTGGCTCTGGATTCCTTGAGCTAGCCCCGGTCGGTCAACGAAACTTCTTTCGAAGTACCGCGGCCCGTCCCGTATGGTCTAACAAGCCGCGTACTTGATGTCCGGCGTCAAGCCACTTGAGCTTTCTTCTAATCTAGTAATCAACAACGTCGAGGCATGAGATTGCGCAATGGACCTGCTAAAGCCTTACTATCTCAGTGCCGTGGCACGGCCGCTGGATAATGGCCGTGGTATACTGCCCGTAATTCGCCGGGATGGCTCTGTTTCGGAAGGGAAGTAAACAGAGAGTTTTAGAACACCGCACGCAAAGCTTGCATGCATTGCGGGCGTAGCGTTAGCGTTCGTCACTTAACGGGAGCCCGCAAGAGGCTAGCGTACGACGCATGCGCAACGGAAACGCAAACCTTCGCGTACGCTGTTCTAAAACTCTCTAAAAGCGGCACTGCTTGCAGAAGCAGAGAACGCTGCTTATGTAGAAAGAAAAGAAGACGATTCGGCAACGCGAGCTTTGCGCTTGTTCTGCCATTGCTGCTCAGTCTCCAATAGTATAGTGCTTATTTAAAACGCTTCATTACACTATCAATAGCTTCTATCATGCTTTCCTTGGATTCAATATGTGTTGCCTTATTGAGGCTGTGGTTAACTGAAATAGGCCTTTGGTTCCCCTTCCTTTGTTGTTTAGATAATGGGTTGCGTAATAAGAAATACTAAAACATGAGAACTTTACTTGCTCCATATCTAGAAGCGAAACCGGCTGTGTAGCAAAGATTCTGCTTGCAACGCTTTAGCGAAAAAACAAGAAACTAAATCTTCAGCAATGACGCACTAGTAATATTAATTGCTGGAACTTTACACGCCAAAACTACGATATGTTTATGAGCCGCGCCGTAGATGAGGTCTGGACTGGAAAAATGATGTCCTACAGCCCGCGCTTAGCGCTTAGCGGGCGTCCCCCATTCCCTGTCGCGGCAGAAGAGTGTGCCGGAAATTTCGACCACCTGGGGTTCTTTAACGTGAATTTACATCTACGTACGGCATCAAAATCCAAGTACTAGTGGATTTTCGCCTCGTTCGAAAATGCTAGAGCCGCGGCCACGATCAAACCGGTGCCCTTCGGGCCGGCAGACCGTAACCACTGACAGCAATTCTGTAAAAAAAAAAAAAAAAAAAAAAAAAAAAAAAAAAAAAACAAAAGAAAAAAAGAAAAAAAAAACGAACAATATTACTGCGATTCGAACCCGTGCCGCATTCACCGCGCGTGAGTCGCTAGAACAGGCGCTCAACCACCTAGGCCACAACACACACCGGTCGTGAGGCGGTAAAATGGGTCTTATCAGGATACAATGGCCGAAGACTTAAAGGGACTGTCTACCGTCGTTCATCACTTTTATGTTTTGTATCGCAATAAAAAGCGTACCGTCTGAAGTGCCGAACCTTGCAGCGGTTTCTCTGGAAAGTGAGTAGAAATTTTTAAAACAGAATTTTGCGATCTGTATTCGGTCCTCTTCCATTGGTGGAATGAATGCCCACAACACTGGTTGGTGGAGGCGATGACGACTGTAGTGCCGGTGAAAGTCGCAAACTGAAACCGCGCGCTCTTTTTGCAGACTTCATCAATTTTTGTTTAATAATGAAACAAATACCGTAGTGGTCGTTTAAGCACGCATATTGTCAGATAAAGTATTATTACCACGGTTTCTCCAGCTTTGTTCAGTCTGCCTGACAAACCACCGCGGTCAAGCGGAAAAGTTGGTCTGTTCCAGCAACACTGGTACGCCGGGGTTGTGAAACGAACTGTAGTGGTTCCACTCATGCCAACCGCGCTACTAAAATGAACATAAGGAGTGCTTCACAAAACAACAGAAGGTTCCTGCTGTCTTTCAGTTATGTTTAGGTGTTCTGTGTTGTATATGCGATATGAGAGCCAGCATGGACGCCCTGGTGAAGCGGAACGTGATGGCAAAATCTTCTTCAATGTAGCACCTTGGTGAATGGTGTGCACTTTACTGATGAGGACTCGTGCTACGTTACTAGATTACGTTGGACTCACGGGCATGGTTCGAAAATTCCTGAAGACAATTTTTTCTTTCTTATGAGCGGTGCTGGACGCAGTGCTCGCGTTTCGCCGCCGTACGCGCCGCCGGCAGCGCCACCGAGCGCCTCTCTGAACGCGTGAGGAAAAAAGCAATAATTACTCTTTGGCGCAACCTAAAGCTGCCTCAAGTGCGTAAAATACAATTTCAAGTTACACATGTTTGTTTTTAAGCAAAATGAGTCTACCTGCGAGGATTTCTTGTCCGACCAATAGATTGAACCACATCGCTGTTTCGTGACGCTAGCGGTCATTCTTTGTCGACTTTCGACGTCAAATTAAAATTATAATTCTTTTTCTGTGGAACAAAAGCATGCTCATTGCCGCCGATGTGATGAACGATCTTCTCATTTTCGCCACAATCAGAAAAATTTTTCCGAGCGGTAGACAGTCCCTTTAAGTCGAAGACGCGACTGTGTTGTAGAAAACTTCATTTTGGAACGTGTTTTTCTTCCCACAGAAACATGATTGCGGCCTCAAATGAAAGCTTCGTCTCCGTACTACTCAGATTTCCGGGAAATTTGCAGGATTCCGTCTAGTTTTTTCAGACGGCCCGTTTTTGTCCCGAAAAACGAGGCGTGATTTCGGCCGCTTCCATAGGACCCCATTGTTTAAACTTTAGTCGTCGTGGGAACAGAATGTGAAGTCCCGATGTTAACGATGCTGCATTTGTTAAGTGCGGTACAGCTCCTAGAAGGTGCCCCTTTAAGAAGTTTTGGAAATTGAGCCTCTACGATTTTTTATCGTCGAAAAATGACTCTGTCCCATTGAAAACGGGGGAGAGCTTCCAGCAGTGGCCGCTAGGAGCGCTGATCATTCAATGTCCCCGAAAGCTGGATCTGCCTTTTCTGTTGTGGAATAGTTGGCTTCCGCCTTGGATAGCGACCGGCTAGCATAACTGATAACCCTTTCCACGCCGGCAGTTCTCTGGACCATAGAGTTTCCTAAAATTAACTAGAGGGGACTCTGGCGCTGCGATCGTTCAGCCACCATGGGAATGATGGGTAGTACACGGATTTGCCTAGTCTTCGTACTTGCCGGCTTCGAACGCACTTGTGGCTTTGTTTATTGTTGCGTTTTCGTTCTCTTTCAGATAAAAGAATGAACCATTGTGAACTTCGTGAGCGTATTTGAATTCGTGAGCCTAAAAGGTAACGGTGGTGAAGCGTAACTGCAAAACCTTTGCTGAACTTCGTATTGCGGCAAAAGGAATTCAAGCCACACGCAGCCAAAAGAATGAAGACTAGGCAAGACTAGGCAAATTTGTGTACTACCCATGATTCCCATGCTGGCTGAAGCGCCGTGTGTTGCAACCCCCGTAGACACTAGCGCCAGAGTTCCCTCTAGTGTATTTATAGGAAACTCTATGCTCTGGACAAGAACAGCGCCGAGTCCTACGCTGCTTGCGTCGGTGTGTATTTCCGTGTCGGCGTGTTCGTCGAAATGCGCAAGTATTGGAGGCGTCTGCAGGCGTCGTTTCAATTCTTGAAATGCTTCGACTTGCGCCGCTCCCCACGTGAATTCCACGTCGTTTTTCGTGAGCTGAGTTAGTGGCTCGGCGATGCGTGAAAATTCCTTGACGAAGCGTCTATAATAGGCGCACAAGCCGAGAAATCGGCGAACGGCCTTCTTGTCGGTGGGCGGCGGGAAGGCAGCGATTGCAGCTGTTTTTCGTGGGTCGGGGCAAACTCCAGACTTGCTGATGACGTGACCCAACAACAGAAGTTCCTCGTATGCAAAGCGGCACTTTTCTGGCTTCAGGGTGAGTCCGGAGGCCTTGATTGCCTGAAGTACAGCTTCTAGGCGTCGGAGATGTTCGTCGAAGTTTGAAGAAAACACAACGACGTCATTCAAGTACACAAGGCAGGTCTGCCACTTCAAGCAGGCCAGTACAGTGTCCATAACACGCTGGAACGTCGCAGGTGCCGAGCAAAGACCGAAGGGCATGACTTTGAACTCGAAGAGGCCATCTGGTGTGATAAAGGCAGTCTTCTCTCGGTCTCTCTCGTCGACCTCGATTTGCCAATAGCCGGTCTTGAGGTCCATCGACGAAAAATACTTCGCGTTGTGGAGTCGGTCCAGGGCGTCGTCGATACGTGGCAGAGGATACACGTCCTTCTTCGTGATTTTGTTCAGGCGGCGATAATCGACGCAGAAACGGAGGGTTCCGTCCTTCTTCTTCACTAACACCACGGGTGACGCCCAAGGACTTTTGGACGGCTGAATGATGTCGTCGCGTAGCATTTCGTCAACTTGTTTCTTCACGGCCTCGCGTTCTCGCGTCGACACTCTGTACGGGCTCTGACGGACTGGTCGGGCACTTTCTTCTGTTATGATGCGATGTTTCGCGACTGGGGTATGTCGAATTCTTGACGACGCCGAGAAGCAGTCCTTGAATTGCAGGAGCAGTGCTTTGAGCTCGTCTTGTTTGGCTTTCGGGAGGCTCGGGTTGACGTCGAATTCTGGTTCGGGACCACGATTCGTCGAAACAGGTTCGGCAGCATCGAAGAGGGCGAAAGCGTTGCTGGCGGCCACGCATTCGTCGATGTAGGCGACCGTCGTACCAATGTTGAGGTGCCTATATTCGTGGCTGAAGTTTGTCAGCACTACCTTTGCTTTGCCGTCACGCAGCTCAGCTATACCTCTTGCGACGCAAATTTGACGGTTCAAGAGTAGGTGCTGATCGCCCTCGATGACGCCTTCAAGGTTCGCGGGTTTTTCGGTACCGACGGAAATAATGACGCTGGAGAGCGGAGGCACAGTCACCTGCTCTTCTATCACATTCAACGCGTGGTTCCCTGGCGTCGCGTCGGGCGGGAGCGCTTTTTCTGAGGTTAGTGTTATCGACTCAGACCTCAGGTCGATTACGGCGCCGTGGTCACTTAGGAAGTCCATTCCAAGTATCACATCCCTGGAGCAGTGTTGTAGGATTACAAAGCTCGCAGGATAAGTCCGGTTATTGATGGTGACTCTCGCCGTGCAGACTCCAATTGGCGTTATCAGGTGGCCTCCAGCTGTCCGGATTTCGGGTCCACTGCACGCGGTCTTTACTTTCTTCAGCTTGCCGGCGAATGGCCCACTGACGACGGAATAGTCGGCCCCAGTGTCGACGAGAGCGGTGACGTTGTGGCCGTCGATGAGAACGTCGAGGTCGCTAGTCCGTCGCCTTGCGTTCCGGTTAGGTCGCGGCGTCGGGTCACGGCTGCGTCGATTTGTTGCGCTGCTTTCATGCTGCGTCGTCAGGTCTTCCTCGATCCGCGTCGTTTCGTAAGCAGGGCTCTGTCTGTTTCGCGTCGTGTCCAGCAGGTTTCGTCGCGGCAGCGTCGTCGGCGTCGGCGGAGGATCTTCGGTAGTTCGACGTACAGCAACCGCACCTCCATCGGTTGCTGCCCTTAGTTTTCCGGGTAAGGGCTCGGAGGTCGGCCCCGAGCCGGGCTGGTGTACTGCCTACGATGCGATGAGGTGTAGCGGCCTGGCGACGGCGAACGGGAGGGTCGTCGGGGTGTCCACTGCGCTCCTGCGAGGTAGTCGGCAATGTCTTGCGGTCGTTCACCCCGCTGTGGACGAGGCGCGTTGACGGCGAAACCGCGTAGCCCCATCTGTCGGTACTGGCAACGGCGGTAGGTGTGGCCGGCCTCGCCGCAGTGGTAGCAGAGTGGACGGTGGTCAGGGGGCGCGCCAAACGTCGGTCTTCCTCGGAGCGCGGCGCTGACCGGTAGGGGGCGGTATGGCGTCGGTGGCGGTGGCGGCGGAGCCTGGCGACGGAACTGCGGTGGTGCAGCGTCCTGACGCGGCCTTGGAGGAGCGTTGCGGCAGACTGCAGCGGCGTAGCTCATAGCTTCCGGCTGAGGCTGTGGTGCTTCGGGAATTCCAAGTGATTGCCGAACTTCCTCGCGGACAATGTCGGCGATCGAATCCACTTGCGGCTGCGGCGAGGGTAACAGCTTGCGCAGCTCCTCCCGCACGATCGCTCGGATGGTCTCGCGCAGGTCGTTGGTGCTGAGGCCATGAGCTTCGGCGTAGTTCGTTGTTGAAGAGCGGCGGTCGTACTGTCTTGTGCGCATCTCAAGTGCCTTTTCGATTGTCGTGGCCTCAGTAAGAAATTCGTCGACAGTCTTGGGCGGGTTGCGGACAAGTCCCGCAAACAGCTCTTGCTTAACACCTCGCAACAGGAACCGGAGCTTCTTCTCCTCAGCCATGGCGGGGTCGGCGTACCGGAACAGTCTCGTCATCTCTTCCGTGAAGAGCGCCACGGTTTCATTTGGCAGCTGCATACGTGTTTCCAACAGCGCTTCGGCTCTCTCCTTGCGGACGACGTTTGTGAAGCTGTCCAAGAATGCGGCGCGAAAAAGGTCCCAGGTCGTGAGTGTGGCTTCTCGGTTCTCGAACCATGTCCGAGCGGAATCTTCCAGGGCGAAATAAACGTGGCGCAACTTGTCATCGTCGGTCCAGTTATTGAAAAGGGCGACGCGGTCGAACTTTTCGAGCCAGCTCTCCGGGTCTTCGAGTGATGAGGCCCGGAAGGTGGGTGGCTCCCTGGGTTGATGTAGCCGGATCGGTGTAGGGGCCGCTGGGGCGGTCATCGTTCCGGTCGAGGTCGATGTCGTGGTCTTGGGCTGCCTGGTGGTTTCGGGAAGTAGCCCGTACTCCGGCTGGAGTCCCTTCTGCCTGCGGCTAGTTCGAGGATCGGGGCGTTCTTTGGCGTCGGCTTCTTCGTGGCTTCGGCCCGGGTCAGTGCTCCGTGGGGGCGTCCGGATCATGAACGAAGCAGCACCTCCACCAGATGTCACGTGGTCGTGACGTCGACGAAGGCAGAAGTCAGTAGGTCCAAAATGAAATGGTTTATTAGGCCGAACTTGTGGCCGGTAAACAGAAAGTCAGATTACAGCAATACACACTGCACTGATAGCGGCGAACAGAGCGTCGGCCGTCGATCAACTGTACATCGTTGGAACGCGCCGGCTTTTATAACGCACGCGTCGAACATTCTAGCCTTATCACTAGTCGTCGCGGAAGCTCTGGAATAATCTTGAGTGTTAGCGTCTTGCGTGCAATCTTAACAGAATGATCTACTACAAGCGAGAAGCTTCTGGAACAATAAGGCGCGGTCTGCGCCGAGTACTGCTGATAGTCTTTGTGGGCGGAAATCGAATACAGTGAAAGAAACGCGCGTGGCAATATAAACGCGGGGTCAAGCCGGCTTTGTTTAAGAAATTTAATAGGGATCTGTGGGCCTGGTCTCGCGGAGCAGCACATCCTCCCGGGAACAGGCAATCATCAAGGGTCGTGGCCTTAAGTCTAATAAGTCCATATTCCTTGATGAGCAGTGCTCGCTGCACAACGAATGCAGGACACTCTAAAATTCGGCCTCTTCATTCCCAGCATTACCCCATGTATCCACTGGCAAGTGAGAGGGACACCCCAAGAGAAATAATTTTTGGGGCAGATTTGACGATACTGCATGTAATTAGGCCATTGCAGTCTTTGCTGGATAGTCTGCTAAGGGCAGCACGAGAGTCCAGTTTTTCTTCAACGTAATTCAGAGCAACATCTATCGCTGATAGTTCCGCAGTTGATGAAAATGGATGCGGTATACGAAACACCCGTCTGATGTTAGTCGAAGGGCAAAAGAAAGCTACAGAGCTACCTTGGCAGTCACCGCGTACAGATGCGTCGGTAAATACATGAAGATAATCGTCATTTTTTTTCAAATAGGTCCGACGAGCTGCACAGCGCAATGCACACACATGGAATAAATGTATGCAAAGACACGAAATGTGGCGTCAGCTTATGTAGACTTGCCCTACCGTCTAAGTACTAGCCTCCTTTTGTGAAATAAATGTTGCTTTCGTAGAAACTCAGTTTGGCGCACATTGCTGCCAATAGAAAGAAAAAAATTGTTTATTCAGGTAAGGCGGCTTGTACGCTGAGTACCCTGTTCGTTCGTCGTGCTTTGTTCTGGCTACGCGTCTCTTGTGCGTCATATAACGCACGAGCGCATCCTTGTTATGATTACTTGCACAACACCACACAGAAAGCGGACGAACTCTAGCTGCACTGCGTCGAGCAGCGTTTGCGTGAAGCACTTGAGAATGCTGCTTTTTCTGCCGACAGTCACCTGAACGACACACGCCATATTTTTACGCTAAGTGACGAGTCGAAAGGATGTCCATTGGTAGTGGGTTTTTTCCCGCCAATGAATGACAGCAGACCCCACTTACCAGTCGAAGTATCAAAATGTGTATTTGCAGCTCTAGGAGACACGCACTTCCTGGTGTCTCATGTCGACTGAGCCCACCTTAATGGTTCAGTTTTTTGTTCTTTCATCATCATCATCATGATCATCATCATCAGCCTGACTACGCTTGTTGCAGGGCAAAGGCCTCTCCCATGTTCCGCCAATCAACCCGGTACTGTGCTTTCTGCTGCCACGTTATACCTGGACACTTATTAATCTCATCTGCCCACCTAATTTTCTGTCTCCCCCCTCTTGGAATCCAGCCTCGCATGCAAGAGGTCCGTGGCTCGAATCTCGGTGCCGGACAATTCCCAACCGGATTAAAAAAAATCCGTGCGATGATGGAATTGCATAAAAAAGGCCTCGGGTGCGTCTTCACTGGTGGCCACAGCCGGTAATGCACTCCCTCACCAGAGCAGGATTGGCCACCCTGGTGCACTAATTCGCCACTACCTCCCACGTGAATGCACCAATTTCGTTCTTTATAGACTGCCAAGTGTGGACAAAGTTTTACAGCGAAAGCTGTCACGTCATCACAGGAGCAGCCGATTTTGGTGGCGTAGTTGTCCGCCACCGCCGGCGTCCGTTACCGCTATCGCGAGAAATGTGACAAAAATGTCCAGGGCCGGATACGGTAAAGTATTCCGCCACAGAGCCACGTCGGTACTTGAAACTTCTTTACAAAAGTACCGTATACAGGCGTCCCGTCGAGCAACGAATCGCATTCACGTATGTAAGCGCGGTTAAAGAGTCAGATAACAACCAGGCGTGACACAGTGCAAATTGCGTGAAATTAGGTACTACAAAAGACTCAGCGATGATTCAAAGTCATCAGCCACACCGTCAACAAAGTGCAGATAATGAATTTGCCGCGGGTAGCTTGCTTCTCCACAGAAAGATGAGAAATGGCATACTGGGTGCTTCCCTACTTCAGGCGAATTATGATGATTTATGGCACAGGGGATATCCGGCAAATGTGAGCTTTTATTAGCTGCCCCCGAGATATTTTAAAAGGGGCTCTAGAAAGGCGTTCATGAATGAGGATATACGTTGCCGATATGAGAAACTTAGAATATACTCAAGCGAGAATACTTACAAAAGTCAGATGCACAGCTTGCAGAACAACACAGATGACGAACATGTAGACAGTACCTTACTTTTCTGCTTAGTCTATAAAGGAGTTTATAATTGGGGACCCAAGAACTTTCGAAACCGCGAGGGCACATGCTCAGAACCCAAGCCACTCTTGGGCTCCCGCAGTCGTGTTGTCCCGAGGCCCGGAAATCAGAAAGTAGCGTGGGTCCCCAAGGTGTCTTGAGTCGAAAGCGAGATGACGCAGACGTAGCGAGGGCCACGCACGCGTCTCGGATAAGCATCCCGGGCGTTTGACTCAACACCGCATGCCTTTGACCAAACTCTCAAACTTTGCTGCTCCTCCGAACACAAAAGCGGTCTACGCAACGAGTCCCAGTGTCTTGGGTTCTCAAGCTGCTTTTGAGTTCTTGAAACACCCTGTAGAGTTCCCACACTTGCGGGTTCAACAAATCCGCAATAACAGAGCTACGGTCGAGACTTCTGACCAGTCCTGACTGTGCTTTCTCTCCAAGCACTCTTGACTGCAATCAATCCTAATGACTCAAGATCTATGGAAAAGTTGAGTATTTTACCCTGTGTGCACTACAACCTCAGTTCACTAATGTGCACGCAGACGGAGGAGAATGCCCTGCGGTTTGGTGGCTGTGATAGCAGTGCTCTGGATGGCCACGCAGTCGCGCGGATCAGACCTAGTCTTTCTCTACCCAACGTGAGTTTGCATTTATTATATCAATTGCTTTCAGTTAAGCGTTTAACGGCATTTGAAAGATTAGAGTTGGTGACATTTTTTCTCACAGCTTCGTCGCGCCAGGCTTAGCAACCAAGACACGTAGAGTTCGTCGGTTGTAAGAACTTCAGCCTTTTGTAGCCGCTATCTTTTAATTGGATGATGAGATAGTAGTTCGTAACTTTTCATTGTTCTTACGCTATGCATTTCTCTAGCGAGGGAAAGATAGGTACTGGTGATGAACGAAAGCGCCAGTTGATTTGGTGAAGCGGTTTTATTGTCTAATTAACGCACACCGTTATTTCAGCAAAGGAACGCTTCCTGACCATCGACTGATATGGTAAACGAAAAAGTGAAAACGAAAATTTTGAACCCAGGGGTTTTACTGGCAAGAACCACGATATGATTATAAGGCACGCCAAAGTGGGGGCTTCTGATTGGCTTTGATTCGAGGTTCTTTAAAGGCGCGTAAGCACACGGCCATTTTTTGCGATTCCTACGCAAAGTACGGGCCT
>JALIZH010022176.1:0-29789 GCA_030522465.1 Rhipicephalus appendiculatus | reverse complement strand
ATTTTTCTTCACTACTTGGGTAAACGGTCTTCCAGTAAACCATCGTAAACCCTGAAATCGCATGAAGAAACGCCGTTTTTTATATTTTCTGTCATTTTTCTGGGGGAGAACTTCTTCTTGGCATAGTTGGTATTGTTACTGCGATCAAATTCTGCCGCTAGAAAAAAAAACATACACAGAAGTGTACGTTTTTTTCTAGAGGCAGAATGTCATAAAGTCATTTTTCTAGTCAAGGACACGTAAGAAAAAACACAGCATATCCACGGAGTGAATGATGATGAGTGGACGAAGCTGCGGAGGTTCATCGGTAAACCGTGAATCTTCCGTGAATTCTGACCGGTACATCATCACCGACGTGAGATCGGGCGCGTTTATACTAAAGGGTCGATGAGAGTTATGGTGACTGAAGCAATCATGGTTACACCGTGAAATCTTCAGTGGTTTCGCCCAGCAGTAATCAAAGCGATAGTGTGTGTGAAGTTTTATTCAAACTTCAACGACCGGTCGTCGTCCATAGTCCGCCAAGCAGCACGATCCGGCAAGCGCACTCGTACGGCGGTCCGCGCAATCGAAGAGCAGCTGCACCGCCAACGCCATCTAGCGTACCTTCACCCAACCGCCATATTGTACGCATGTCTATAGGACAGCGCCCTCTCGGAAACGAGACGAGAACTGGAGATGACGACACCATATCCACGGAGTGAATGATGATGAGTGGGCGAAGCTTCGGAGGTGCGTTGGTAAACCGGTAATCTTCCGCAAGTTCTGCGCAGTACATCATCAACGACGTAAGATCGGGCGCATTTATACTAAAGGGTCGATGAGAGTCATGACGACTCGCAGCTCACTTTAATTTTACATGTACGTTGTGAATTTTTTTATTGTTTAATCACGCACAGGAGAAATCTCACACCGGCACTACCTTGGAGGTCAAAATCCATTGCCTACTGGCTACTCAGGATGCATGGATCACCGAGGACCGCCGAGGTGATACTATTCGCCAAGTGTGCGACCGATCGCGGCGCTGCGAACGGCGCTCCGGTGACGCAAGGGCGGGGATTCGGCTTTTGTCGTCTGCTACGCTCTGGCTAAAACAGCAGCATTTTCGTTATAGTTCGCTTGCGTCGCGCGGCGTTCTTCGACTACCAGCTGCATTTTCTTCTAATGATGTTTCTTGAGATCACTGCTAGCATTACAGGAATTTAAGAAGCGTTAACATTTAACATATCTTCTGTATACCCACAGCCATCACGGTCAGGTTCATGCCCCCGTGTTCGTAGCGTCACTCACTGGGCTGGATGGCGTTGAAATAGCTTACGTGAAAGCGCGAACGCGCCCGCCAAGTGAGAGTCTAAGCCGCTTTGAAATCGAAGCGCGATCAATTTTGCGGCTTATTCGCAAACGTCAGCGTTGTGTAAACAGACTTGAGTTCAACGAAAATTCACGCTCCACTCCCAATTGCAGTCATGTCGACTTGTGCAGACACGACAGCCGACAAAATAAAATCCATAACTTCATCGATCAGCGGGTTGTTGCGGACCACTAGCATGGATTGGGCGAGCTGGATACAAATGAGATCGCTCGGAATGAAACGCCAGCAGTTATGCGCGTGGTACAGTTCGACACTTATGATTAGAGATAGATACGCTCATGAGCCACATTCATGTTTTCGATCGCGCAGTGCTGCCTAATCGACTGTGCGAGCCTGTCAATGGTGATGACAGGATGGCACTCACTATATTTCTGATGCTTGGGCAACGCGATCCGCTGCAGTGTTCGCGTTTCATTTGACACCGATAGTACAGCTTCGTAAACATTAGGAAAAATCGGCGAATGTGTCCAGGAAGAGGAGAAAGAGAGCTGTTTCTCACCATTCGTTTGGCCCCTGTGGCTGATTATTGCGATTCTTTACCGTGCTGTAACAAGATTGAATATTTTAAGGTGGGAGCCTTAGATTCCACATAAATAGCGAAAATTGACCGTCGGCGTCCCGCGTCGCCAGCGTCAACACGAGTGATGCGAAAATTCATCACATGCTCACGTCATCATGACATCCCAGACCGACAAAATTTGTGACGTCATAACGTCACGTCACATGATTACGTCATCACATGGCATCGTCGCTTTGCATTGCCTCCGTGATTGGTGGGCCGATCTCGGAGGCGATGCAAAACCAGGTGATGTGTAGAAAGCTTCAGTGCAAAACAACGTTACGTCCAGAAAGCATTCGGAGGGAGGCGACGAAGGAAGAATACATCGACTCAAGAAAAAGATGGCTTTCGCCTTCGAGTCAACTTAGACAAATGCATAAGGAACTCGAGTCTTTTTGGTACAGTGATCGCACCAAGCCCTATCAGGAGTCGACCGTTGAGACTGATTTACAGCATTTTATTGCAAATACATATTCTTACGACTTTCGATGCGAAGGATTTGTATTTATCAACGTTAGTATGATTATACTAATTCTGTCCAGCATACTTTCAGACCACCGTGAACGAGTGAACAAACGTCAATTTATTAGCGTAAGGATTAAAGTATGTTGCAAAAAAAAGAAAAAGAAAATCACTCCGGACAACCTACCAATATTTCATATCCCCGTCGTGCATCTCCTTTAGACTCACCCTGTTTATTTCGTGTTTCAATTTAAAGTATTTACTACGCGCTTACACAGCAGCTGCTGAAAATGTGGATTTAATCAAACGTTGTTGCCGGCAACGCCATTTAATTTATTTGAATGACATCACACGTCGTTTTTCATGCCCCGAACATAGGAATTGAACCGAAGGAGCAGGCTTGGCAACCGACCACGCGCAGCACGCGGTATACATTTATTACGCAGACATGGAAGCTGAAGCCTGAATGCTGAAGTCAGTGATTGAAAGCGGGCAGGAAAGTCATTTTGAGTGCGCCGCGGTCATAGAACAGTCGCGAAAAGAAAAATTCACTATAGAAGCAGATGTACACATGGATGGCTAGCAGACGACACCAGGAGCAATCGACGCAGATCGTACTCCTGACGGCAACTCCGCTTAATTTCGCTGGGCATTTTACTTGAACATTCAGTACAAATTGCTTTATGAACTTGCCCACCAATGTGTCAATAACTCGAGTGCGATAGGCAGGCCGGCAGCGTCGAGCAGCCTTCACGTAGCGAGCGCGCGCGCGAGGAGCGGCATCCGAGTCCTCTCCCTGACGTCACACGCGAGAGGGCGCCACTCCAAGATCTCGAGGCGAATAAGGAGCTTTGCCCCTAAATATATTCATTATATACAAGTACCGCCATCTAGCGGACATTCCAAGAACTAAACGAGAGGCGGCTACCTACTACATACATCGAGGACGCACGACCAACGGCTTAAGGAGCTTCGCCCCTAAAAGGACAGTTTCAGTGCAGTTCACTTGTAAACTCACATTGGGAACTCTCAGCCTTCACCTTCATAATTACCGCCAGATGAGCTTTCCAATCTTGATTTTCTTTGACGCATCGGTGCGATGGAAAGATGCGGGTATTTATTAATGGTAAAAAAAGTTTACCGTGCTAGCTTGAAAAATCTACGTGAACAATTCGCTCAGGCGTTTCTATTGTCTGCTATGACTGCGTTCGAGCGTTATTGTATTGGGCACATAGCTTCAATGAATGCTCCGTGCGTCAGTTATCCCCCGAATGGCGACAAGTTTGTGGCGTTTGCAGTTTTCGGATATTCTTCAAACAAACACAATAAGGCAGAAATTATTGCCAGGCCGGTGTCGCCGCATGCCAATGTCATTACGAAACAGCAGTGTGGTTCCCTTATACCTCGAGAATATATTGATTATGGAAATAACTTCCCGCGGAAAAGCCGTGCCGGTGCTGAAAACGACGGCAGAATGCGCCTTCTAGTTCACGGTGAACCGTAGGAACTGTGGCATAGGCTAAATTCTCGACAACACGCAAAACTTGCGGAACTGTTGGGAAATGAATGCGGTGTGCAAGGTAGGCACAATCAGGGTGGCACGCCTGTATTCTCAATGTATATGATGTTTGCGGTATTTTGCCAGAGAAGGCGAGAGTTTGGAGGTACGCATTCCTGACTAGACAAATCTCCAATCAGCTACTGCTGAGGACCTTCTGTGGCTGAACGTCAAGGCTCTTGAAAGAAGTGTCGGGATATTCGATATGCCCTCGACGTATTCACTGTCCAGCACTGGCTCATTTCTTTTAATGAATAAGAGACATTATAAAGAAGAAATCAGTGAATACTGCCACAGGAACTGTTCACGGGATTCTATCTTCGGAAGTCCCCGGAACAATCGCATTTTTTTGTATCGTTTTAATATTATACACTCATATGTAAACATGTTTAATAAATGTGTACTTGAAAAATGCGTGGAAGTCGTGAAGCTGAGTGGCACAGCTTATCATGATTAAGCCAAGTACATAAATAAATGTTTTCAGGATCCAGACTTCGTTTGTAGATGTAGGCGGACATAGCATGAATTTCAGATACGAGTGCGAACCGGTTAGTGCGATTTCTGCACGCTTCGGTTTTATTGCTGTATAAATGCGGCCGAGAATATTCACGTGTTCGCAGAGAGGAAGGTGAAGTAGGGTGCTTCTTTGTGCTTTGCCGTTGTTGATTCTTACTTATCCTAAATGCACCCTGATTTTGACCAAATTTCTGGGCATGGCATCAGGCGCATTCAAGAAAGAATCTGGTGCTGGCGCTGCGGCAGTGGAATTCGCCTATTCTCCGATAAGGAAATGAAGGCGTGGCTCTGCTGACGGTAGAGGCTATACTCCTCAGTGAACGTAGTTTGCGTCTAGCTTGTTGCAGTGGCCGCTGCTTATCAACTTACGAGTGTTGACATTAGATGACGTTACGATATCTCAAACCTACCGCCCTCTTTTTCTGTACGCAGCTCGTAGATCAGGGAATATACATAGCAACCTGCCTTTTTCCACAAGGATGTTGTGGTGCCCTGTGACGACACTTTTTATATCGAGGGTTGTTGAGTACGTTAGAACAAGATTTCTAACGATATTTTTCCACCTATATATATATATATATATATATATATATATATATATATATATATATATATATATATATATATATATATATATATTACCAATATCTTCCTGTCCGATATTGGCGCCCAGTAAATAGCTCATCCTTCGATTGTTCAGTCAGACACTGGGGGGAAATCGTGCTCCACTTGGGAACTTCACATCCCTCGTCTTGACTCATTCCTTAGAGGTGTGACAGCGGGATTTCAGCCGACCAATAACGTCTGCAATGTGCAGCCATATTGTGTTTGTTGACCACACAAAGCGCCACGAGTTGCACTCCTATCCGCGCAGCCCCCTCAGGGAAGCGATGGAGCGTGAAATATGGACTGTCGTCAATATCCCAGACTGTCACGATGCGTATCCCGGAACTCTGACTGAAAGGCGAAAACCGCTCCATATTGCTGCCGGAAGTAGGCCTGCAGATGTTGATGCGCGTTATGTGTCCTAAAGAAAGAAAAACGAAAGCTGCAATTCTGAGCCTATCTTTATAGCCTTTCAAACTTCTGCCTTTCAAACATTGCCAGGGCAAGTTTGCTTACGAACGAGATGGTGTAAGGGTCGCCGCATGTCGGCTTGTCAGAAAGCGTCCGAGCTTGAAATAAGGAATGACGACGGTCTCTTCTATAGTGACAGAACGTGTCTGTCTGAATTGTGTGCAACAAGGTAATCACAAAAAGACGGCGTAATGTGAAAGCAGTCACGCGATGAATGTCGACGCTGATATAAATTTTATTATAGTTTGCGATCGTGTATTAGCTCTTCTGTTTTGCGATCATGTGTATTGGGTAATATGTGGTTGCTCCTTGTAATTAACTACATTTTGTAGTCAACGCCAGGTTTCACCACATTTTTGTGTCCCCTGTGTTGTGCAGAGATAAATGTAATAAGTTACCGACTAGACCAGTCTCACGACGTGCTTCCGGTGTAGACCGTTCTCATAATGTCCCGTCTCTGGTGTTGTGGGTTGCCGTCCTAACGATGTACAAACCAGAACAGCTTGATAAACTCCTCCAGTTGAAGCATATTCTACTTGAGAAGGCTATTTTTTAAACAGCTGCATACGTGTGGTAACGTACGTCCTTAGATCACGTTTTTAGGGGCGAAGCTCCTTAGGGTGTGGGTCTGTCCCTCCTATGTAGTATGTGGTAGTAGTAGTAGTAGAGTGTACTAGAATGGGAGAGTGGGTCCACTGAAGCGGGCGGCAAGCGGCGCGGGTGAAGCAAAAAGCGCTGAAAATTTGCGGTGGCGCTGCAGTCGCCTTCACCTGAAGGTCCGTCTGTTCCGGCGGTTGGAACGGTGGAGAAGCGGCTGGTAGCGCTCGTGGTGACTGCGAGAGCGCCGAGCTATCGTCTGCTCGGCGCGGCATCGTCTGCTCGACGCAGCGCCGCTCGCGCGTTGTTTTTACCATTTGTTCGCCAACTTCTTTCAACCTTGCTGGTGCGAAAAAAGAATCGAACGCAATGAAGCTAGCCCTGCTGCTATTAGCTACGAGTAGGGTATTGAGCAAAATAAACGTAGTGCCTCCCTTTAGTTGAATTATTCGTGAGACGTGGTGCAACGCCGTCCACGGCTTTGCACGAACGCTGCGGGATACGCTTGAGACGCGACTGATGCGCAACGGGCAGGCTGCCGCCGGCGGCCGCTGCGCGCGGCCGTAACCATGGCAACACCAGCGGTAACCATGGTAACCTTCAGGTGAAGGCGATGGTGCGCCACCTGGATTTTCAGAAAAAAACGCCTCAGCGCGGAGCCCTGTGTGGACCCACTCCCCCATTCTAGTACACTCTAGTAGTAGTAGTAGTAGTAGTAGTAGTAGTAGTAGTAGTAGTAGTAGTAGTAGTAGTAGTAGCACGTAGCCACGTATAGTGGGATGTACCCACTAAACGCGTTCCAGTATAGTGGAATGCATCCACTACACGTGATAACGATGACGATGACGCTGATGACCATGAAGTATAAGCGCGTTCCAGACCACACATTCTCTTTCTGCCATGGATGAAAACGATCGTGAACGCGCTCTCGCCCTCGAAAGCAAAACGGCAACGCATCACACCACACCCCAGCGTTTGTGTGTCAGGTCTTTGTATGATGATCGAGTGGGCAAAATTTACGGGGATTGACGGTTTACCAGATTACCTCCGGCGCTTCGCCCACTCATCATTCACTTCGTGGATATGGCGTGATTTTTTTTATCGTGAGCGCGCGTCGGCAGCAGGCATAACATGCCGATGAATCGCACTGTCGCAGCACGTACACAGCCCTACGGCTCAATGCATCTGTTTGGACTCTTACGGTGACACAACACAAATTCATACTTACGACTGTGCAACTCTCACAAAAACGTGAAGCACAAAAGAAGTGCACATGACATGACATGCGCTAGTTCTACGAAGCTCACAAGAAGTGCGCGCGAATTGAAAGTGCACACGACGTAGCACAAAGTTGTGCAACTCGGGAACGAGACGTCAGCAGGCCGGCTGCTTTCAAATGAACGTCTTTCCAACACACTTCGGCGCCCTGAAGCAGTTTTGTATCCGCGTGTGAGGCGCCTGCAGAGAACATGGTTTTCCGTTCATGGTGTAACAGCACAATTAAAAATAATAATAATAAACGGAAGAGAGCACAAAAAAGAGAAAAAATCGCAAACGGGCGCTGTTCAGCGCCTGTCTGTGCTTTTTTCTCCTCTTTTTTGTACTCCCGTCTGTTTTGCGCTGTTACACAATGAACCAGTACCAACTGGCCCAACTTACCATGTGTAGCGATGCATTTCGGACACAGCCAGGCTTGCTGAAGAGTGTCGCGAGCTCGCCAATACCTTCACGACGAATGAACAAGAGCGGCAGAAGAGTATTCGTGATGGTTCCGCCACTTATGAGCCCACGTTCCTCCCTGGAGCGCTCGTCTGGCTCTCGGTCCCTACCTCAGCAGCTGGCCGCTCTTCAAAACTACTGCCGAAATATGAAGGCCCCTACCGTGTCATCGAGCGCACATCTCCGGTCAACTACCTGATCGAACCCATCGAACAATCTTCGGACATGCGCCGTCGAGGGCGCGACATTGTCAACGTGGAGCGCCTGAAGGCCTACTATGACCCGCTCATAGTGACAAGCTGTTAGGTCGCCCGGCGGCTCCCTTTTCGTCCCCGGGGTAATTGTAGCGATGCATTAGAACCTAGAAATGGGTTGCACTCTCGAGAGCCTTCTAGTGGGTCATCTGCAAAAAGGACGCCGCTCGCGCTGAGAGTTCGTGCCTGGCCGTGGCTGTCGCCATTACGCAGTATCTCTGAGTACCGGCAAATAAACGCCTTAACACATGCTTCTGTGATTTTCCGCGCTTTAATGGATGGAAATCAAATGCGTAGTTTCCAAGTCAGCGGCGAGGCATCATATCAGTAATCTTACACTGCGACTTGACGATTGTCCTCTCTGTGCACTGGATGACAGCTCAACGCGCCACTGTCTTGAGAACAGCATCTGTGGCGAAGCCAGACGTCAAACTTTCTTTCTGCCTACCTGGAAGGTTGCGCTTACGCGCATGCGCTCGCGCTAGTGATATGAAAACGCTTCCTTGTGCAGAGAAGGCAACCTTAAACAAAGGCGCACCTAGTGAGGCGACAGAGGACTTCAGGCTGTGCTGGCAACCTTACCGCAGGGAGTAAACTTACAGGGGCAACGTCGGTCGCTTCGATGCGAAGCATAATATTCAAACCTTAAAATGTGTTAACAATCTCGCGCATTCTCTGCCAGAAAGTGGTGTTTCAACCGTAAACTCTGAGTCCGCCTCGGTGGAACAGTGGCTAGGGTGCTCGGCTGCTGACCCGAAGGTCGCGGGTTCGATCCCGGCCGCGGCGGTCGCATTTCGATGGAGGCGAAATGGTAGAGGCCCGTGTACTGTGCGATGTCAGTGCACGTTAAAGAACACCAGATGGTCAAAATTTCCGGAGCCCTCCACTACGGCGTCTCTCATAATCACATCGTGGTTTTGGGACGTAAAACCGCAGATATTGTTATTAGCAACGCGGCGCGCGCACTGAACAGAGCAGAGATCCGCCCAGTTAGAACTAGGGACAGCGCACAAGCTTCGCAATGCCTGCTGTCACTTATGTTATGGAACATGAAATTGAAACCAACGAGACACGAAGGCAGCCATGCGAAAAGTCAGTACGGCCGACTATTAGCTCGAACGCGCGCGAGTGCACTGACATGTACACGAGCGCGCACGTTCTTCTCACGAAAGCTCCCTTATTCCGGGAGTGCGTCGTTCCTACCAAGACCAAACGCGAACAGTTTGCTTATTTCAGCCACCTTTTATAACTACAACGACTGCTGTAGGCGCTGAAAATAGCAAGAAGCGCATCTGATCCAAGCGACGTTCCTTCAATAGCACGAACATGCTCAATAGCGAAATCTGGCAGCCGCCGTTAGCTTCAAAGTGATTGAGGACAGGCCTCAGTATGAAGAGAGGGCGCTTTAGAAGGTGATCGCTCCGTGATCCGTTCGTGAACATAGCGTGCCGCGCAAGGCAACAAAATTTCGATGAGCTGTTCATAGAAGCAGGCGCTGTTGATATAAATTTTTTTTCGCTGGTGGTGCAGAGGGCACAGATAGCGCCCTCTGCACCACCAGCGATAAGAAAGGGCTAAGAAGAGATTCACAAATAAACACAAACAAGGTTTTCACCTTTTTTATTTGTGAATCTCTTCTCAGCCCTCCTCCGTGCGCTGCTTCACACACTCTAATGGAGAATTCCATTAAGAGAACAGGAGTAGGGGCGTCGTGAAGTAAGAAGTGGGGGGGGCAGAGCATTGACAGCATGGCCACTCGGTCTGCCACTGTGATGCGGCACGCTTCCGTAGAGCAGATGAGAGGGTGACAAGTGGGGGACACCATGTTATCGAAACAATCCAAGCCCCGGCATTCTTTGTGAGGCAGCAGCAAAATACGTTTGTGCAAGGACGACGCATCCAGAAAACGTAGCTCCGTACACATCATAGCCGTCATCGTCGCTAAGCTTACAAACGGCGCGGCCTACATCAGTGGTGTGAAACTACACATGGTTGCTACCATTGCCGCCGCGCTCGCTGGCTGATGAAAACGAATACGGAGAATGTGAAGTTCAAAAGTCACATGACTGTTTCCGTACTTCGCCTGCTCCGCTTTTCAGGCGAGAGCAATACAAAATGCTCGCGCCTGCTCTCGGCGCAGCAAAAGCGCTCTAGCTCTACCACTGGATGACAGTGCTCCTACTCCTGTTCGACCACTGAAACACGCCGGCTCTGAAGAGTGCGCTTTCAGCGTGCTTTTGAGTGCCCCTGTTCTCCCAGTGGAATTCGCCATAAGAAGTGAAGGAGGAAGAGGGGTATCGAAGTTGCTTCTTTAGGGGTGTAACTGATTTGCCGCGCCCATTCCCCCCATTTCGGAGGTAACAGTGAAGGTACGAACTTTTATTCCCCCCCCGCGTGGTTACTCCGTAACAGTGTCTCCTTCCCAATACTCCTCAAGGGAGCAACAGTTACTTTTATGCCGAAGAAAAGTTTCAGTGCTTGGTTGTCTTATCAAGCATTTTCATGTTTACACAGACATTTAATTAAATGCACAATCGATATGCACACATCACATTCAGAAATACATTTTAGAAAATTCGCAATAAACACACAGCCTACCCACTCAAGATCACTGAATCAGCATGAGCGTACGCTAACCACTACACCACGCCACTCTGCGGCGCCGTCTGAACCGAAACGGTGCTTTGTAGGCAGCGATGGGTCGCGGCGCGTTCTGACGCGTTAGTGTACCGAGCATAGGCGAGCGCACAAGGGAGGCAAGTGGAAGGCGGGGGGGGGGGGGGGGGGGGGAGAGGGGGGACGGCACTGTGGTAAAAGGGGGGCGAGGCACTGTGGTGAGGCTTGTCCCCCCCCCCCCCCCCCCCCACCCATCTAACGTAGAACACTCGTCACGCCAATTGTAACAAAATATCACACACCACCCTTCATCTATTCGTAAGCGAGAGTTTTTCATGATGTGCATAAAAATCTAGTGAAATTCTCTGGCTGCAGGCTTCCAGGAGTGGCATGGAGTTGTCTCCGATATTAGATATTGCTGCATAATTAAAGTGATTATGCTTACATGAGATCTATGTGTAGAAGGGCTGCGGAACCAGGGGGAGGGATACGGTGTCCTCCCACCCGCAGATTCGCGCTGACGAAGTACGGCTAACCACAGCTTACATGTCAATACGTAGACGTGTAATAAATGCTTATGCAATGATATACCGGCGATGTGTTCGGTTCACATGCGAAAATAATTAGTGAATTGAAATATTTCAAAATACCGGCGTTGTTGTCTCTATCACACCTCTCCCACAAAATGTTGCTGCGTTGGTGTATCTGTTGAGCAGGCCCACGCAGATCGACATGCACGCATGGACGCCTACATGCCCCCTACTACGCCCCCCTCCCCCCCCCCCTTCCCAGTGCACCCGCCAAGCCTTTCGATCGCTTTATCCGTTCCTTTCTTTATGAGGTGGGACAAATTATTCACCATCGGAAATTAGCACATGTCGCAGACATTTCTGCAGTTTATCCGAAAAAGGGATCTTTCCTGCCCACAAGGGAGGAAAGCATCCTTTTTGCCGTGCCATGTGCATACATTTGCGCGCAGTTAGTCCCTTCAGGGAGAAAAGCGCGTTTTCCTGTTAACTGCGCAGTTAGTCCCGAAAACTTTTTAGAGTGGGCACATTTTTATAAAGGTCCCTCGGGTGTTAATGTGAACTGCTGTAGTCGCACTGGCTACACACACCTGATTTAAAGCTACTACACGTAAATACTCAAAAACTGGACTGTCATTTGCGCGGCATTACCTCATTTGGTGAGAGCTTACCACGTGTAATGAGACACGCGGGTTACCATACCGCATGCGGGCAGTTGCCATGTAGAGCTGAACTATTTGCTTGAAGAAACTTAAAGGGCGCAGGATCAATTCTCGGCCGCGCTGGTCGCAATGCAATAGCGGCGAAATGCAAAGAATACCCCTGTATTAGATTTAGTTGCACGTTAAAGAGCCCCCACGTGGTCTAAATTCCTCCCGTGTCCCCCCCCACTTCAAGATGTCTCATAACCAGATCGTGGTGTTGGCACGTGAAACTCGAGCAGCTATTATTGTTGAAGACAGCTGAAGCGAGGTGATTATCATTTTTAATGTCCAAACAGAATACGTCTACATTACTAGAGGACAAGACATATTAGGTCTTCCGCTTTACTGTTCGTTCGCATCAAGTGAATGAGAATACCACATTATTTTATTATAGAATAGCAAATGCCATCATGATTTCCTGATCCAGATATGCTTGCTATCACTCTCGCTGCAGTCCTTACGTAGTCCTTACGTCGTCATACGAGTGTTGACTTCTGCGTACTACTTTTTCCTGGTGGACAGCTATTACGTGCGACGCATTTCTGTGTTGTGTACATAGTAAATCTGTCTAGTCCTCGTATTTCGCATACTCGGTGCCACAAGTACGATTGCGTGGAGTTCGACAGCAGTCGCTTTTCATTTATTTGTGAATTTCGGTTGAAATAATGAATCAAGATGAAACACGTATTTTAGAGCACGACGGGGTCACCTAGATAAGAGAAATGACTCCGCATGCTCGGACGAGAATTCAGTTACTCTAAATTGCATATACAACACAGAAAAAATATTGCTTTAAAACTAAAACCAAGTCACACAAACACTACGTTCATATCAAGAAACGAAGATAAGTTGATAGAACATCTCGTGCACGACCTGTTTCAGGGAACGGTACTTCTACAATACACAAACAGTACCAAAACAACTCTCCTAGGCGCGACGAAAAAAACAACAACAACCATTTATTGCGGCAAATGTGTATTGCTGTGATTCTCCCAGTTAAAAGAAATAACGCAGTGGCGTACTTTTGTGCACCGATCTGTACTGTGCACTTTCACGCTAATGCCGATACAATTTGGACTTGGTGTTCTTTCGCTCATCCGGAAGTAGCTTTGGTGCAATATCCTAAAATGACAATACGGTGCCTCGCCTTATTACAGAAAGAGACATACTGTGTTTGAGACTTTCCAACTGCAATACTTGGCTTTCATTTGTTATTTTGTTTCGCCGAGATAACTGCGTGCACGTGAATGGACCTTTGAAGTCTCTCAGAGTCCGTGGACAAAATATCGTTTCTTCGAAGAAGCTCATTTTCAAGCTCGCAAACAGACGTCTGCAGAGGAGCTCATTAGGAGTAGTCTATATTGCACGAGAAGGTTACAAAATCAGTGATAGTGTATCATGGCATTGTGCGCGCTATCAGCATTTTCAGCAGAGCCGCTAGCTTGCAGGAAAAGAGCACTTTAAGTAAGCTCAGTTTCAGGATCGTTGCATATAACGTAACATTGTTATTGATATGTATTACATTCGGACGTCCCGTAATTACGAGAACTGACGGGGGGACCTCCTAACACTAAAACACATGTATGTTAAGTGTCGAGTGCAGGATGAAAAAAAAAGAAGACATTTATAAGAAGGTTACAGGATAGCTAGGGAGAACGCAAGATTAAAAAAATCGAAGCAAGAAATGAATAAAAAAATGAAAGCGATCAACAACAGGAACAAAAGAAAATGACATGGTATATAAATTTATGAGTATACAAGTTAGTATGAGCTGAAAAAAAAAAGTTCTAGTGAAATGTCTGCATGATGCAGGCGTCAAGAATTCATCGTAATAAATGTAATACAATAAAATTGAAGTTAAAAGTTATAAACAAAACAATAACTACATGACAATGTGCAAATTGCGGCTGCAAAACAAGAGCAAGGCGATTTCCTGGAGAAACAAGAGAGAGAGAGAGATGGGATGCGGAAAGGCAGGGAGGTTAACCGGAAATCAAGTATCTGGTTGGCTACCCTGCCCTGGGGAAGGGGTAAGGGGAGACAGAAAAGTAACGAAGAGAGGAATGAGAGAGGGAGGGAAGCAGAAACACACACACACAAACACAGGAGTGTCACAAGCGTTCAACGAGGCGGGTCGCTCGCAGGAACTTCAACAGCGCCTTCGTCGCTTTCAGGCGTGAAGCTCGATCTCCCCGGCATTTCAATATCGACTTCTCAGAAAGAGGCTCGTCGTCGAGTCGCGCGAACACTGCTGCGAGAGACTGTCTCTGAGAGCTGTACTGAGGGCACTCACATAAAATATGTGCAATGGTTTCATCAGTGCCGCAATGTTCACATGCAGCACTGTCTGCCCATCCGATGCGGCAAGCAAAGGCGTTCGTAAACGACACCCCAAGCCACATGCGGCAGAGAACGGTCGTCTCAGATCGGGGTAGGCCAGATGGAATTTCAAGTCGTAGACATGGATCCAGGCTGTGAAGACGGGTGTGGAGAAAACCGGGCGTGTTCCACATAGACCTTGCGACATCATGTGCGAGCATATTAATCTTTGCTGCTGCGTCGCTTCTTGATAGTGGAATAGGTTCTATCTCGCCATTTTCATGAGCATTCTTAGCTGCGTCGTCGGCATGCTCATTACCAGTGATGCCGCAGTGACCTGGTAACCATTGAAGAGTTACGTCGTGCCCCTTGTCTATTAGCTGATGGTATAGCTGTCGTATTTCCAGTACCAATTGGTCTTGAGGCCCACGACGTAGAGCAGTTCGAAGGCACTGCAAAGCTGGTTTCGAATCGGTAAAAATAGTGCACTTTAGTGGAAGTTCTCTGTCGATCCTGCGGAGTGCGCTGCGGAGTGCCGCGAGCTCCGCGGCAGTCGATGTCGTCTTGTGTGACGTTCGAAACTGGATGCTTTCGGCCTTTGCTGGGAAGATCACAGCTCCTGCAGATCCTCCAACAGTTGTCGAGCCGTCCGTGTAAAGTTTAATATGGTCTTTGTATACTTCGTGCAGCATGAGCAGAGTCAACTGCTTCAGAGCTGGCGACGAGAGCTCCGCCTTCTTGCGGATCCCTGGCACTGTCAAGCGCAGTTTTGGTCGGCCCAAACACCAAGGGGGGTGTCAGGATGCGTTCCGGAGGCGTATGGTCTGTTGGAAGGAAGTCCCGATAGGCCAGTATTCTCTTACAGAAGGGGGGTACTCGGTCGGTCTTCTGGAAGTGAAGCGAGGTGGTGGGCAGGGGCGCGAGCAAGGTGCCTAATATGCGTTCTAAGCGCCTCCAGAGTAATGTGCACTGTGGCCGGATGATCTTTGGCGATTGCGATGGTCTCCGCTGTTGATGTGCAGCGTGGCAATCCAAGACAAACTCTGAGTGCCTGGCCCTGGGCATTTTCGATTGTGCGTACACTGGTTTTGCAGGCGTTCGTCAAAACTGGCAAGCTGTACCGCAGGTACCCCAGAAACAGCGTCCTGTATAACTGCAACATCGCGTGCACTGACGTGCCCCATGTTTTTCCACCAAGGAACTTGAAAAGTTGTGCTGTGGCTGTTAGGCGCTTCTTTAGAGTGGCGACATGGGGAATCCAGCAGAGATTTCGATCGATGGTGACCCCCAAGAACCTGTGTGTCCTCGCGTAGCAGACATTTTATCCATTGATGGTGATGGGGTATGACGTCATTGCCTTCCGCGTGAACGCAACCAGCGCTGATTTCTCAGGAGAAATCTCGAGGTTTTGTTCTCTGAGGTACGCCGATATAGAATTCGCTGCTTTCTGGAGCCTCGCACGTACCTGAGGACGTGTTACTCCTGACGTCCAAACACAAATATCATCAGCATAGATAGATATCTGCACGGAATCTGGTATGCGTTCCACGAGACCGATGAGAGCAAGGTTGAAAAGTGTGGGGCTCAATACACCACCTTGAGGAACGCCACGGTGTGTGTAATGCTCAGAAGTCGGCCCACTGGAGAAACAATAAAACTAAAGATTCATAGGGAATGATGCATGCACAATGACAAAGAAAAAAGGAGGAAATCATATGGAAATTAAAAAAAAACAGAATGACATATTTGTAAGTTAGTGTAACTGCTCACGTAATTTGTCTAGACTATTGCTTGTGAAGGCTTTGAAGTATATGTATCGATGACGACAATTTAATTACGTATGGTATTGAGTTTCAAAATGATGTGCCTGAAAAGAGGGCTGCTAGTTTTCTGTAACTTGCTGGAACGCGGGGAAGAAGTAGATTTTCTTTTTCTGAGAACCTAGTACTGTTAGTATCCATAAGAAATTTATTTGAGTGAGCTGGGATATTTTTTTTATTTGAATATACTGCAGGCCCTTCACGGCCCGTGCAGGAGTGGGGACATAACAAGAAAATACATACATTGTCAACAACTCATAATTCAAATTGGACACACTGTATTAGGTTCATAAATGATTGAATGGTGTTACAACACACAATGTGATTACCTAATCTGTTCCCGTGGTGAATAGCGGACGGAAAAAGGGAATGTTTATGAGCGTTAACACGACTTAAAGGTTGGTGGATGGCTTTAGAATGGTTCAGTCGCAATGAGTGTTTGGGCGGGTCTCGCAGGTAATGAGAACGCGATATGTGGAAATGACCATGATATATTTGGTAAAGAAATTTTAGTCGCGAGATTATTCTGCGTTGTGAAAGAGGTTCTAAGTTTGCCCTTGCGAGCGAGCCTGTGGAACTGGAATGCCTCGCGAAATCTGAATATACGAACCTAACTGCCAATTTTTGTATTCGTTCTATTTTACTAATGAGGTGCTTTTGATGTGGACTCGAGATGATATCGGCGTACTCTAAACATGGTCTAATTAGTGTGTTGTATGCATTTAGTTTAAGATGTGGTGGTGCAGTGCGCAACTTTCTCCTTAGAAAAGATAGTTTCCTTTCCGCTTTTTGACACATGGCCAAAATATGTGGTTCCCAGTTGAGGTTCGGAGAGAGTGTAATGCCTAGGTATTTTACTTGATTGCTTTTGTCGATAATTGAGCTTCCTATCGTATATGTAAAGTTAAGCGGGTTTGTCTTATTTGTGAATGAAATGAAATGAGTTTTTGATGTGTTAATTTCATGTCCCAAGTGTTACACCAGGAATAAATTGTCTGCAGTGAATTGTTGATATTCACTTGGTCATCTAAGTTGTTTACGGCTGTGTACACGACACAGTCGTCGGCAAATAGTCGCATCTGAACAGGGTTTTCAACAGAAAAGTGGATGCCATTAATAAACATTAAAAACAAAAGTGGTGCAATAACCGATCCCTGAGGTACTCCTCAGGGATCGAGGTGGATGGAGGTGCCACATTGCTTAGGCTTAAAGATACAGATAGTTTTTTTAAAGTAGTTATCTTAGTGGCAGAATGTTTAGATTTAGGTATAGCAGTTTATAGAGGGTAAAAAACTTTATTGATGGTTATTAATCGTACAGCTTGGTTTTGAAGTAAGCGTTTGCCCAAGATGATACGCAATAAGACAGATGACTATGAATGTAGGAGTGATATCATCATCATCAGCCTGTCTACGCCCACTGCAGGGCAAAGGCCTCTCCCATTTTTCGCCAATCAACCCGGTCCTGTGCTCTCTGCTGCCATGTTATACCTGCAAACTTCTTAATCTCATCTAACCACCTCATTTCCTGTCTCCCCCTCACGCGTTTGCCATCTCTTGGAATCCAGTCAGTTACCCTTAATGACCAGCGGTTATCCTGCCGACGTGCTACGTGCCCGGCCCATATCCATTTCTTCTTCTTGATTTCAACTATGATATCCTTAACACCCGTTTGTTCCCTGACCCACTCTGCTCTCTTCCTGTCTCTTAAGGTTACACCTATCATTTTCCTTTCCATCGCTCGCTGCGTCGTCCTGTTTAAATTGAACCCTCTTTGTAAGTCTCCAGGTTTCTGCTCCGTAGGTAAGTACCGGTAAGATGCAGCTGTTATATACCTTCCTCTTGAGGGATAGTGGTAGACTACCATTCATGATTTGATAATGCTTGCCGAATGTGCTTCATCCCATCCTTATTCTTCTAGTTATTTCACTCTCATGGTTCGGCTCCGCGGTTACTACCTGTCCTAAGTAGACGTACTCCTTTGCAACTTCCAGTGTCTCGCCACCTATCGCAAAGCGCTGTTCTCTGCCAAGATTGTTCCACATTACTTTAGTTTTATGCATATTAATTTTCAGACCTACCCTTCTACTTTCCGTATCCAGTTCAGTAATCATAAGCTGTAATTCGTCTCCCGCGTTACTCATCAATGCAATGTCATCAGCGAATCGCAGGTTACTGAGATACTCTCCATGAACTCTTATCCCTAACTCTTCCCAATCTGGGGCCCTGAAAACCTCCTGTAAACACGCCGTGAATAGCATTGGAGAGATCGTGTCTCCCTGCCGTACGCCCTTCTTTATTGGGATTCTGTCGCTTTCTTTATGGAGGACTATAGTGGCTGTGGATCCATTGTAGATTTCTTCCATTATGTTTATATAGGCTTCGTCGATGCCCTGATTCCGCAGTGCCTGCATGACTGCTGAAGTGTCTCTCGACGGGGTGGATACCAGATTCTTGGAAGAATGCCAGCATCATCTTGATCCATAAGAAAGGGGACGTCAAGGACCTGAAAAATTACAGGCCCATCAGCTTACTGTCCGTTGTCTACAAGCTATTTACAAAAGTAATTGCTAACAGAATTATACGACATTAGAGTTCAATCAACCAAAGGACCAGGCAAGATTTCGTACAGGCTTCTCAACAACAGACCATATTCATACTATCAATCAGGTGATATAGAAATGCGCGGAATACAACCAACCCCTATACATAGCCTTCATAGATTACGAGAAGGCATTCGATTCGGTGGAGGAGTGATATAGCGAACGAATAATATGTCTTTGGAAATAATTACTTGATTTAATGATTACGTGTATGCCAAAGGAAGCTTTCTGCATTAGTGAATGAAAGTGAATATTATATTTTAGGTGCTCGTCTAATGTAACGCCGAGGAATCTGGCACTATTAGTAACCGGTATTTCATTGTCCCGTATCGTGAGCACGACGCGTGCCACTCTTAATAATGGAGAATGAAATGCTACAGATATAGTTTTGGTTGGGTTAATGTACAGGCAGTTATTACTGCGCGAATCACTGAGATTTTTGAAGTCAACGCTTAGCGTTTCTAGCAGTACGGGGATGCTTTTATGAGATGTATTTATGGTTCCATCGTCCGCATATAACAAGTAGTCAGTATGGCGAAGTGTCAGGGGCAAATGAATAATGTATAGCTGAAAAAGCAGATGGCCTAGAATAGATCCTGGAGGCAATCCTTGGTTAATCTTGGGACCAGAAACGCTACTGTCGACTTGGACAACTTGCGACCTGTTTTCAAGTAATCCTTCATAAGGCTCAAGGCTTGACCTGTAATGCCGTACGTTGTGAGTTTATGTAAAGGAATGACGTGATTAATAGTTTATTCAATAAAATGGTTCGTTAGCTTTGGCTGTGGCTGTGCATTGTGGCGACAATTCTGGTTGACCGGCATAATTAAAGGTAGAATTTAATGACGCAGGACCTTGGCACGTATCGCAGCAACTTAGCGCCGTGCGCTAGGGGGTCGCACCACTGGAACATTACTTGTCGACCCTGCCGCCAAGTTACGTCATGCAATTACGTGCGCTTAATCTTTTTTGCGCCGCCTTGTGTAACAAGCCTGCGGCGAGCAGGTTAAATGGTAACCCCCCCCCCCCCTCACTCCCAGAGTGGTTAGATATTGTGAGTCGTTTCTTTAGAGGCACCGAAGACGACGACGCATGCTCTCTGTCCATCCATCATGGTTTCTTCTACCTGTTTCTTGCATAATTTAAGACAGCTAGCGATTACCCCTTTAATTATTGATGCCCCGTCACAATACACCTTCACGGGTGTCACCTCGTCGATACCAACAGAACTGACCTGCTGTTAAAGTTGCAGGAGTACCTATTCTAGTAAATCCTGGTAAAAAATGCTTGTAAATGAGGGTCCATCTTGCCATTCGAAATGTTAGGTTGGCGTAAGCTCCCTGAACATGTTGCTAGCGCAGAGTTTGAAACATGAAAAAAGAGACACGGAAGAAACAGTGGAGCGCCTATTACCATTAGTTTCTTAATGGTCACGGATAGAAAATAAAGTAAACATCCCAGCCGCGCAGCAGCGTCATACGTGACACCAACCATGTCCTTACGAAAGCTGTCGATCAAAAAACTACGATTCGATGTATATAGCGTCATCGATTTGCAACTGACACAGGCGTACCCTTACATTTTTATGAATATTTTAAGAAGTTTCCTCACTGCTTAGCCTCTGCTTTAGCCAAATATTTTAGATGCGAAGCATATTATGCTCAGGGCTCTGTCCGTCCCTCCCGCGTCCCGCGTCCCCCGTCCCGCGTCCGGCCACTTTCATGAAGTAGGGAAGCACCCATTATGCGAACCAGAACACTGTAGTAATATGAAGGCCGTCAACCACTACTACAGTCATCAGAGTCATGGCCGAGAGCACAGAGAGGCTGCTTAGCAATGGCCAGGCAGGTGGTGTCTGTCGTCCAGGTTGACCGCATTCCTTGATCTTGCTTGCATGTGTTTGGAAGGGGCTTAGTCCGTCCCTCCTTCCCGCGTCCCACACCACCACAGCGCATTCGCGTCCCCCTCCCCCCTCTCTCTCTCCTACGCTCACCCCCTTTCTCTCCTCTAGGAATCCTCTACTCTACGGAGCGGCCCCGCGTCCCACACCCCCCTACAGCGCATGCGCGTATCCTCTCCTACACTCACCCCCCATTCTCTACTCTAGAGAGAACGTCGAAGGTTACCTAGAGAAGGCAATGGCACAGTACATACAGCCACACGCCCTTCGTGCTTGCGGGTGACTTCAACGTGGATATAACCACGAACGACTGGCTCGTCCACCACATGATAGACGTGTACTCGTTGCGACGCATTTCCGACGACAACATACAACAGACAACCATAAGGGGAACGTGCATACACCTCATCTTCGCAAACTTCACAATGAAAACTCTTCAAAAGCAACCCCTGACACTACACTTCACCGATCACAAGGCCGTCGTCTTCAAAGCGCCCCCGTGCACCGACGCAAGGAATCGCACACGTTCCCTAAATAAACACGCAACCACCACATTCTCCGTCTTCTCTTATACATTCTCATTTATCCTTTCAATAAAATTCCCGCTCAAGCTATCCATCTATCCGCTGCTTCGCATCCACACATGCTTCCCTTTAGCGAGAAATGGCGAATTTTTTTTACTTAGGCAAAGTGCGGCACAGATGAGCAAGATTAACGTGTGCCGGAAGATCCACACCATCGCTTTTACCAGTGTTATTTCCGAGCTCTATGAGCCAATCGTTAATGCAGGGCCCGGTATCTCCACTCTGGGACTTGCCGGAGCTCGAGCGAATTTCGTGAATGACAGCCTCGTTTCAACACCTGACAAGTTTCACGTGCCTCCTTTGCAAATGGGCCGGTGAATTTGAATACAGAACATGACTGCACAATAGAAGTCTTGCGATGGCCGAAATGAATTCTTTCTCATGGTCAAACGGCCCATATTTAAGTGTAAACCACGTTTTTGTTCCGAAAAAAGGCTGCCTATGGAGTTATCATGCTTATGGCTGACCTCAGCAGGCTTTGTAATGCCAGGTCATTCGTTAAACAAAAAAATGCGTTTCTTCATTGCACAAAAAAAAAAGGAAGACATTCTCATCAAAAGCCTCTTGGTGCACGTCTTTTAAAGTTCAGCGTTGCGTTTTCTTCGCCTTGTCGTATGTCAGCGCATACCGTTTAATTGAAGCTGTTACATCTATGAAAGCAATTCTGGAGAAATTTAAAGGCGCCGTTGCCAATTAATGCGCGAAAAAACAATGAAGAACACTCGCTTTCTACCGACAGAAAGGAGAAGAAGCGAATTCTGCATTTATATTCCCATATTGTGAGTTGGTCTACGTGCATGTAGAAAAGTTGTCGTAAGAATTGTTGGCTACTGGCTGCGAGTTCACCAGAATACAAGAAAGAGGTATGTGCTAATGATATTGACCGGACGGAAGTCAGCGAGCTATTGTCGCTGGTTTGAGTGATTTCCTGTGCGACGCGACTGTAGGAAATATTTCTGGACATTGGAAAGCTGGTAGCTCTTCAAATGTAACATCTGGAACGTTGGAATAAATATGACACTTGTAAAATACAGGGAAAGCTAGCGTTCGGTAATAATAGTTCCACCAATAACGTCGTGTTCACAGCCGTTCAGAACTCTGGATATGCGCTCAGTTCCGAAGAAAAGCTGGACAGATGCACATCTTTCTTATGTTCTTTTATGGGCATTACACCAGGAGGAGCCACTTCACGGCGTCTATAAGCCATATATAGCAACAGAATCACACTATATTAATAAGAACTCACGGAGAATTTTTACTTTCCTTAATTAGAATTACAGTGTTTTTTGTTCAGCATAAAGTCAGACGCTTAGGGCATAACGCCATAAATACCATTCCGAAGTGGTTGTAGCACGCGGAAGGTATGTTGTGTAGCCTTACTGCGCATAATATTGGGTGAAAATGAGTGACTTGGCGCTACACAGATTAGAGATGGTGACATAGATACCCAGTTTAAAACTACCATGATGTCCAAGGTAAATTTTCTTGTAATGTCGTTCGAATGTTCCATGTCATTTTTAAAGCAAATGGAAGTAGTAACTGTTGTGTCAGCAATGGGAATCTTCTTGAAAAGGCTATGTTATTATTTGAGGAGCGCATGATGACCTGGTGGATTGCATACTCTTTATTTTTTATTCCGGCGAATTGCCTTTTTAATTCCAACGTATTTTGGGAAAGGTAACTTTGGCCACGTAAATAGTAGAACATGTTTTTCTCATACATTTTAATAATAAAAACATAAAGCAAATATCAGGACTCTGTCATCACTTGTCAGTCTACATTGTCAGTTTCTAAAGTGTCAGAAAACCTGCCGTTTTCTGTTAAACATCAAAATAGGAATTGATACAAAAACATTCGCATGCTTTTGTTCACGTACAAAAGCATTCACATGCGCTGACTGAATTGATTGTAAAAGTGAGGGGCGGAAGTTTGCGTCACCCATTCAGATTTTATATTTTGCTTGCAGTAGTAATTTAGAACAATATATCGCCACCTGAGAAATATTGTGTGTATTTATCGGCAGGTCAGCCTAAAGTCTCTACTTGCTACCGTAATTATTTACGTTCGTTGCCGCGTAGGCGAACATATTAACGTGCAAATTCTTGTACTGCGGTAATAATATTTGTGAATGAGTCTATTGAACACTGAGATAGTCAGCCCTAATGAATTCTTAGGCTGAAACATCTGTGGATAACATCTATAGATAATGACAACTGACTAAAGCTTCTGTAGTCTGACACGTGTTACTGTCATACACTGCTGAAAACTCTCAAAAACAATCGAAAAACGAAAATAGAAAAACAGACGTTACAGGCAGGAAGTTTAAACAATTCCGTGTTTGGTTGGCTACGTACGCTGAACTTTGCAGTAGGACTAAAGGATAGAAGATAAAGGAATAAGAAAAGCATGGAAATAACAAATCAGGGCAGTTGACGTGATGATAAAAATTACTGCAGATGCACGAAGTGAAAACTGATGATAGAGCGAAGCTCCTTGGAAGCCAGTCTACGTCATTTTATTTTATTAAGTGTTGTGCTATTCATCGATGCGCTAGCGCAGCACGGTCTAAGTACAAGTGGCTTGCGAGCAATGCAGCGCGCTGTACACGGCTTGTATGCGCGCTCTAGGTACAAGCGACGCGGCGCCAGCGCAACACCTGCGCGCGGTCGGTATGCACGCTGCGAGCGCTCTGTGAACGGTTCTGCGCATGACGTCGTGGCTTGCTCGGAGAGGGGTATCGAAGCGGCGCCACTGCAGCGCAACGCGTGTGCGCGGTCGGTAAGCGCTTTGCGTGCGCTCTACGAACAGTTCTGCGCACGACGTCACGGCCTCGATCGATACGCTTGCTGAGAGAGGGTTTCGGAGAGGTGCCGCAGCTGTTCCGACGGGGACCTACGACGACGACAGCGACAACGAACATCGTGCGAGCCTAAGGAGCTTCGCTCCTAAAAATATAAAATACGCAGTATACTTCGCAAACATTAGTAGATGCCAGTGGAGGTTGGGGAAGCAACACAGCTTTTGTAGCCTCGACCTCGCGAAAATGTGTAGGTCCACGTTCTAGGATCTTTCTTTTCAAGTGCGATGTTTCAACGAGGCCGTGGAGTTGAGGT
This sequence comes from Rhipicephalus appendiculatus, assembly GCA_030522465.1. Lineage (NCBI taxonomy): Eukaryota > Metazoa > Arthropoda > Arachnida > Ixodida > Ixodidae > Rhipicephalus > Rhipicephalus appendiculatus. The sequence continues at coordinate 5,490 of JALIZH010022176.1, read as the reverse complement.
TTCGTGGAACATGGTTGAGTTTGAAAGCATGGACACCCGCACAGAACTTGTGCAATTTAGTCCCCAAAACCGCTAATCTCGCAGGTCCCAGTGTTCGTTAAGCTGATAGGCCCTAGTGTTTTAAGCTGATATGGACAAATGGCAAGTGCGCGAGTGATGTTTTTGTCCACAAAGTGTTAGAGCGGATGTACAGGCACGCAGTTGACATAAATAAACGTGGTTGAGATTTATTAATGGGTCTTACATTATATCAGCAGTTTCATCGATTGGGCCAAACACTGGTGGCTTCGCCGTGCCACTCTATTGTTTAGACATTTCGACAAAAAAAAACCTAGTGGCTCTCAGAACATCTTTTTCTCAGAATAGCTTCCATTAACCCATAGTTTTATTGAAGCTGGCATTTCGTTTTTACTAATTTATTGTTTTTTTGTTTCTCTTTATACTTTGAACGACTACACATTGTTCAGCCGCGGGTGAGTTTACGATCCTGGGGAAATCAAATGCACGAGCTTTATCAAAGGGCCAGGTGGCTCGATCGTACGAACTTTTTTATGCGGGCCTAACCAGCACAGGGCTCGCGCTTCCTTCAGTTTCACCCTTGGGACCTTTTACTTCTGTTTATTCTGGTAAACCAATCCGTGCATTGCACGTACCGAGAAGTGTTCATCACTTTTTACTTGCCTTGTCAAGAATAGGGACCTCAGTTTACTCGAAGGAGCACAATAGAAGGTCTTTTACTGCGCACGAAGGGTCTAGAATGTGCACATGCAATTTCGTAGACCGTAAGGCTTCAGACCCTGGGGACACGAATCCCATCAGAAAAGTCTGCAAAACTGCAGACAAGAACGCTTGTGAGCGATAACATAAAGGACTGTGATTTTCCTGATCAATGCTAGTTCCTTTTGAAAACATGAAAGGGGGAGAAATGAGTGTCAAAGGTCTTTTTCCACTCCTCTCTGCCCGGAGTAATACAGCAAGCAAATTGTATGTAAATTTTTTGAATGACTAGTGAATACAGGACAAACTCATAAATAGGCTGCTACGTGTGACTGTGGTGCATACTTGGGGAACATCCGATCGCCCACAAAACAAGTATTGGATTTCGGGCCATAAGAACGAGTGGTTACCTAGAATTCCTATATAATGGCTCAATTCTAGCTTCGCTCAAAATAAACACGCTAATTACGTTTTCGAAGCGTATTGTTTCTATATAAGCAATTAATGAGACCAGTACTTCATTTGGAGGGTGCTGATGGCTGCGGAACTGGCAACCGTTGCAGTCAACTTTCTTGAACTCAAGACACTGAAGATGGTTTAAACAGGGGAAATTTGAGATGCCTTAGGCCTTGCCACTAGACAAACAAGTATTGTCATTTATTTCAATTTGCTCTTTACCTTGAGCACACTCTGGAGCAAATAATGTTAAAACAAAATAATATCTAAAATTAAGCATGTTTGCACGAAACAAACTAAAATACTATGATCTATGAAGATAAATCAGGTCATCTGTATATTGCAGGTACTACAAAGAGAAAGAATAGTAGACTTCAACTTGCCAATTTAACGCTACGTTTCTAAAGCAGAGGGGTGCTGTCTAGCAAGAACACAAAAATTACTGCGGATATGTTTTATGAAGTATATTATTACGAAGGAATATTAAACGATATCAGCCATAGCTTCATGACACGCCGTATCGCCAGAAATCTTCATGCTCAATTACATTAAACCAAGTTTTTATAAACAACAACAACATTTTCTCATTATACTACCACTTGTACATATTGGAACCTGAATTTTACACCACGCAACCAGCTCTCTTTACGGAATATGTAACGGATGTTTAAGTATTTTATATTTTAACTTATATCAACGTGCGAGCGTCAAGGAAAGTTTCAAAACAGGGGAAGCCAGATGTACTGTAATACAGCATTAAACTCCGCCTAAATGAGTTTCTCCTTCCTGCGATCAATTTACTTTCCCTGGTATACGATCAACACCTCTGCCGAAAGCAGCTGTCGACCGCCCGCCGAACGCCATTAATACGGCTGCTGCCCATTTATCATCGAACTGGAACCAAGCGACTTTCATTACCAGGCGAACAATCTTTCAAAGGAAGTAATGTGTAACGATGGCGATAAGACAGCGGATGCGACACAGAAGTTCTGACGCATTGCAGCCAAATTAATTCTATCGTGAAACTATCTGGCTGCACCATAATCCACCCCTATCTCTCACAGGTACCTTCAAGATTTGTTGTTCCGTTTTAGTGGTGCTGCTTCTGCACAGAGGACACCATGCGAGAGGTTTTATATAATAGAGATATATAGTAACTTCGTGTACAGCTTGTGTGTGGCAGTATTGTCCGCAAATTGGTTCATGTCCAGTGCCTAGCCCTTCCATATCTACTCTCACCAGGAAACTGTTTTTCCGGTGGTTCGCAATTTAACGGCTAACGATTTCTGGGAATGTACGGCATCGTATATACTGGGTATGCTTTGTGATCAAAGTTAAGATTCACTGTTTTCTTAGAAATCAGCATGGGGAGGTACGTGAAGACCACCATTGCACCTCAGTTCTCTACTTCAAGGGCCACAAAGTTAAATGATAATTCTGGATAATAAAAATTGGGGGACCCTTAAGCTTCGCCTTTAAGAGTTGAACGCGATAGCGATATCCTGTCCCGAGTGCGTGCTTCAACCACTTAGTGGACACTTGCTATGCACCCACTACGTGGGGTTAAGGAATACGTGTGCCTTTTGTAGTGGGTGGCCGGCTTTAAACTACGAAATCGTTATGATAGTCACATGCTCTGACTCCCGATGGCAATTAATGTACGCTGTTATCACGCAATATTACTGGGATATTACATGTTATATTGCGACGCCTATCTAAAGGACGCTTGCGTTTGCGAAGCATGAAAGTTATTTTCACTGCATTTCCAAGCAGAGGAAGTTATTTTCAGTGTATTTCCAAGCAGAGGCGTGGCTGTGTGGTAGAACACCTGCTTGCCACGCAGTCGGCCTGGGTTCGATCCTCACTCGGACCCGGAATTTTTTATTATTTATTTTATTTGCATCTTTCTCGATTTCTCGGTCACGAACAAGATGATGATTTTTCGCTCACAACCGCCGACGCCGACGCCGGAATTTCTGCGAAACGAACTCTTTAACGCTATCGCGTTAATAGCATCTGGGATTTCGTAACAAAACCATGAAATGATTACGAGGCACGCCGTAGTGGAGGACTCCGGAAATTTCGACCATCTCGCATTGAGTGATGTGCACTGACAACGCAGAGTGCATTGGCCTCTGGCATTTCGCCCCGATCCAAGTGTGACCGACGCGGCCTGGATCGAACTATCGGGTGAGAAGCCGAGCACCGTAAGCACTTTTCCATCGCGGCGGAGCATAATTATGGCTGTCAGGCGCCAAATGAACTAATACTGATTAGTGAGGTTTTTAGTGAGTGGAGTAAGCGGCGTATGTGTATATTGCAAAGTACGAGGCAGTCGTGCTTCTACACAGCCCCAAATGGAGTAATTGTAATAGCATGTCTGTGTTCCGAGACTGACAAGTCCTGCAGGTAGGCAGGTTGGCAACGATGTACAACTTCGAATGAGCAGCGCGCAAAACACAAGCGCTAACTTCAAACCAGGTTTCTTTCGGAACACACAACAGTGGCCAGACTGGCCGCTGTCGGAACATTCGTCCGCGTGAACACCAGAGCTCCTTATAATGTGCTCCGTCGTCCAATTCGGCCTGACGTTGCCGTCAGTGTGCTTGCAAACCACTGTTCGACCCACGCTTACGTTGCCGTCAGACTGGTAGCAATTTTCTGTTTGATTCAGTCACAGAGTGCAGTTAACTCATGAAATAGCCGAGGCTCGAGTCATCCAGAGGCAAGGCTCCATATGCGTAAGTCAGCCGTCTGTACACTTCCATGGTAAGGAGTTATCATTCCTTGACATGCCTTCCTAATATCGTACTCGTCATGGTAACGTCAGCATTAGGGTCGACTTCCGCGTTCTTACCCGATGTCGAACTTGGAATAGCAAAGCGTGCATGAAGTGCGATTTGTATTAAATCTGAAGCATTTCTTAGTGAACTGTGGGCACGTTAAGTGTTATCTATCAATCTATCTATCTATCTAGCTGCCTACGTATGGGTGCCCTCGTGATCGCCTCCTTAATATGGGGTAGGCCAAAATTAGTCTGGAAGGTAAGAGGGTATCACGATTATGTCTGACTGGTCATGACATGAACAACGCGAAAATCCCGTCGCGTACGTCATCAAACCCTTTCCTGCAGACACGTGTGGCACACACTCGTATATCACGAATCCCAGTATGCGGGTATACGCCACAGGTGATTGACAATTTATATCTACCTAGGAACGGCGAGAACAGACATTGGTAATTCAAATGCGAGAGCGTTAAGAAACTGCCATCGGAAGCGTTTACCCGACCAATGCAATGGATAAATATTATGGTTCCAGCAGGAATCGAACCCAAGAATTCTGCGTGGCAATCAAGTATTCTACCGCAGAGCCACGCCAGGTCTCGAAACTGCTTTGGGAAACACTCTATGCAGGCGTAATGTTGCTGAAACGTGAATTGTGGTTGCAGTGCTCGCTATCTAGTATTACAAACATTACATATGTGCACCTATGATACAGGGCGTCACGTCGGGTTAACGTCAATTGTATAGTTAAGCGCGATCCACTGAAGTTGGTCTACGCAGCACTAGCCAGCGCTACCATCCTCCCTTGCGAAAGCGCTACAAAGGAGCTTACCTCTTTTGGCGTTGGTAATACCCATGTTGCTGTTGGCATCGTTACGCTACTGTAAAAAACTGGTTCTATGAAACATATGCCACCGTTAAACATATGTTTGTGCATACGAAAGTTGTACACATCCCAAGAGCCATTTCGTATCTTTCGCTCAAGAAAAAAATTACACCACACAGTCGCCTCCTGTCCACATGCTTCGCATAACATTGAATGCCATGGTGCGTGTTATCTGCCGAATTTTTTTTCTTGGTTTTCTAAATGATTTTATTACTGTACTGTCTAGTTTTATTTATTTATTTATTTATTTATTTATTTATTTATTTATTTATTCATCTATTTGCTTCTTTTGGTGTCACTGCTGTCGACGCACGTGGTATTGTCTGCTGTGTAGTATCAATGGTTTTTCTTAAGAACTTAAATCATTTTAGTACTGTCATGATAGGAGAGTGATGCGTGAGATCGTTGTGATTAGTGATACTACATACGCTTGTATGTTCCTAAATAAACGTGGTTTTAAGTTAGCGCTCGGGTTATCTACGTCTCTATCTTTTGCATCCGTGTTTTTCGTTTTGAGATATCCGGCTACACAGTTTAATTCCGGTTAGTGTAATTATACTCGTAGGACAGGGAGAAATAGGGGAACTCCCTTATTTGTTGCAGCAATTGCGTGCAGCGTTTAATATGACGACGGGTCGGAAGCATA
>JALIZH010022175.1:0-10781 GCA_030522465.1 Rhipicephalus appendiculatus | reverse complement strand
CGACGGGTCGGAAGCATAGGCTATAACGGTTACCCTCTTCTACCGGCGGGCGATAGCAAAGAATGACCGCTTGTCGCATCGCGCAGGAACATCTTGCCTTTCTGACTGTCTTGCATGGGTAATCATGCGAACCGCAGTTCATTAAACGTTGCAGTGGGAGATCTCCGTGTGAGGACAGGCTAGAATAATTCTTCTAAGTGGGACTTTGTAGAAACACTACTGCCTCCAAATTTTCACTAGAAACATGCACGCTTACTATAATCACTAAAAATGACATCATTTATTCTTTGTTAATTCGGTGGCTCACAGCGATAATCACCGTCTCACATTATGTTCCCCTAGAACACAATACTTTTTACAGGGATGGTCTTAATGCCCACCCTAGGGTTAACTTTAAGAAAATTATAGAGCTTAATTTTGAGCACCTGGTATTCTGGAAGATAAAGGTAGGGACGTCTGTGCAGTCCCTGTTTTCTGTGCCTTGAACTTGGTAGCGCTACCTCTATCACCCAGTATTATATTTGCAGAATTAAACTATAGATAGTGCTATTGCCCTTGAAAATGTCCGTGCCGCGTGGCCTGCACGTAGAGGAGTCGGAACGTACGGCTGCTGTAGTAATGAAGCGTACTGTGCCGTCAAAGCTCAGATGAGAAAGGACAGTGCGGTTGCTGCAGCAAGTAATCATACTGGAAACCCGGCACGCCGTGTAACGGTAGGGTGCTGTGGCATAACAAATAAGGATAAAATGCAGCCTGTGCATCAACAGAGCTCAGAAGAAGAGTTGCACCAGCAAGTATACACATACGGGACCTACAGTGAATGATGAAATAATGATTATATCTGCGGTTTAATGTCCTAAAACCACTATACGACTATGAGGGACACCCTAGTGGAAGGCTCCAGAAATTTCCACCATCTTGTGTTCTTTACCGTGCACTGACATCGCACTGTACACGGGCCTCTAGTATTCAGCTTCCGTCGAAATGCCACCATCGCGGCCGGGATCGAACCTGCGACCTTCGGTTCAGCAGCCCAGCACTGTAACCGCTGCACCACCACGGTGGACAGCGAAGAATGAAAGTATGCCACACAGTGCGCAAGAAGTGACAGAATTGTTGATGCTAAGTGCTGGCTACGGTTGGGTAGTGTTTCCATACGATAGCCCGAAAATACAATTCGAAATTATAATTACGCACTATTTCACACATCCCAAAATTTGTGTTCCGATACAAATTCTTGTGTTTTAGAAGAGAAACTTGGGCTAGTTGGTTGTTCATCATTATGCAGGAATAACAGCGCTAAAAACGGACTAGGACAAGCGAAGACACGACACAGGCGCTGCAGTAATGTCTTGTGTTTTGCACATAAGCAACGTCCACAAAATTCCACCCAACTTGGTACTAGACCTGTGCGCCGGTCCCAATATCGCCGCCGGCGGCGCGCCGGTGTTTCCACCTCCGGTGGCGGCGCGTCACCGGCGCGGGGTTGATCGGATCGGCGGCGGCGCGGCGCGGTAGGAGGGGGGGGGGTTTATTCAAGAGTTGGTGGACATAAAAATTTGTCCCCTTGAATTTTGGAAAAGAATCTGTTTCCCCGAAAGGGCGAAGCAGCGAATGAGATAGCAACATGTCTTAATGTCATAACGAACTAAGGCTAGCAGCTAACTCTTGTTCATCCGATCTCGCGAAGCTGCAAAACGCTGTTGTGTGGGAATACGGCCGCTCCAGGAAAAAAAAGTCGTTTTCGTGTAGTTTGTCGTGTGAGTGGTCACAGCACGAAGAAGTGAGACCATAGCGTGTAGTAGGGCATACGTGCCGTTTGCTGATGCCTGCCGAGATAGCGCGCTCGCCAGCCTCTCGCTACCGCACCCTTATAGTCAAAGTTCACAGTTGCGGCTCGAGCCACGAAGCTCCCCTACTCCGGCGTCCCTTCATACTCCTTCAACCAGCAAAAGACGGACAGGGCTTCCTTTCTGGTTGAGGAGCAATCAACAGCAGGCCTCGCACGCGGAGTAATGTTGCAGCATGCGCCCTCCGTGCGACGGAGATGGGCAGCATGTTTCGTCTATGCTTCAGCCGTCTTCCTCGCTAACACTCGCGAGCTTTTAATCACGGGAACAGCTCACGATGCGCGTAAAAACTTCTCGATTTGGACTTTATACGGAACGTGACGTCGACGCTGAAAACGTGCACAAAGTGTCCATGTAATTGTTATTGCAATAAAAAGATATACAAAACCGTGGTAGCGGGCTGGACCTTTTTTCTGAGTCTGTGAGGATTTCGAGCTTGTCGGCTACACTCTGTTATTTCTACTTGCGCAATCGGAAACTCACAAAATGGAGCGAAATCACTTTATCGCGCATGATAATCATGCGAGGTCAGGAAGAACGAGTTGGCGAATGCATGGCAAAGCAGGGTAGGAGACAATTCACAACTGATATCTCTCGTATATGGTCCAATCGAGAGTACGTACTCTAATAATTTCAAGTGAATCACCGTTCTTGCGTCGCGAAGACCGCCAAAAAACACAAAGAAAACGAAAAACGCCAAGAGAGAATAACGCACTCGATTTTCTATCTTCAGGGGCTGTTTTGGTGACCTTAAAAAAGACAGGGCGTGCAAAAGAGAGGAGCCAAGACACCGCAAACACCGCTAACTGAAATTCGTACAGTGGCGGAAAAGAAGGTAGACAAAAAAAAAAAATTACGCAGCTTCGCACTAGTGGTGCCAAGCCTGGAGGAAGTGCGGAGCTGGGCCGCCTTCTTTGTTTCTCTTCGGTTCCCTTTTTCTGTCCTCCTCCCTTTCTTTCTTTTCCTCTGTATCGGTTTTTTCTGTCTTTTTTTCTTCTATTTTTATTGACCTCTTCCTCTGTTTTGATCTATTTATTTCTTTTTTTCTCTGCTAACGTTTTTTGTCTTTTTTTTCTCTATTTCTATTTATTTCTGCCTATCTCTTTATATATTTCTTTCTCTTTCTTGCTCTTCCTATTTTTCTTCCTGTCTTTTTCCTTTCTTTGCCTCTATTTCTACTGTTTGCTTGCTTCCTCTTTTTTTATACTTTCATACGTGGTTTTGCCTGTGTTACGCCAAGCGACAGCAGCATACAACAGCATACGACAGCCGGGGCCCCTAAACCACTCCGCCCTTAATATCATCATCAAGGCGCTCGAAGAACAAGAGGAAGACTTCTTGGCACGAGCGCGAGCTCAATATGCTACATATGGCTATGCTCTTCGTGGTTTTGCCTGCGTTACGCCAAGCGACGACAGCATACGATGGCAGAATACGATGATAGCATTCGACAGCCCGGGCCCTCAAAGTACTCCGCACTTAAAATTCGTGTGTCCGCGTTCCCAGGCAAGAGGCGACACCTATCAGTCAGTTGAGCGTGATGCTCTACGTGAGAGATAACTGGCCACTCTCTTGAGTTCACTTTTGTGTGTGTTTTCACCTGTCGTTTTAACATGAATACTTACCACCTAGCTCAGCTATCGATTTTTCTAAGTTTTTCCTTTTCTCTATTTATTTATCGACTTACTCGAGTCAAAATGTAAAGAAAAAGGCGCATTAACTCATCGACATCTAATACTTGTCTATTTTATTTATCTATACACAATGTGGTAGGCCCAAGACTCCACGAATATGCTATCTAGAGAGATGGGTCGTCGCCTATTAACGCTGTAGGATGCCGCAGCGTTCAGGTCAGGCAATACTCCTGAGACTTCTGGAGGAGAGAAAAATACAACTTCCCGGCAGCTATTCTCGATGTGTATCTAAAGATGTCCACAGTCGATTTCGGCAGAGCGCATTCACTTACTCGAAAAAGCGGTGAACCGGGATGTTTGCTGCGATGCACCATACCCACCAGCACATTCCCAGCGTAACAAGAAAGTGGACGAAATTTACAGAAACAGCAACTTGTCAAATCTGAACTTGCGTACGAGTGTGTGCCAGATGTTTGAGAACGATGCAGAGAATGCGTACCCAGCTTCACAGGTGCGTTAGACGGGCGGCCGCATTAACCCTTTCGCGACCGTTGACGAGTATCATGAGATTTTATAACAGTTGGACTGATGTCGACTGTACTCGTCCTCAACAAAAATTGGTTCTACGCGGAACCAATGACGCCTGTATCCGCTGTAGCTGTGTTTTCCGATGCGAGATGGTCCCACTTATCCACGTTTTTTTCAATAGAGTTTATTCTTCCTCCCCCACCTATGTCGCATATTTCATGACTGAAGCGCCTCTGATACCACGCATGTCGTATTTGTACGCAATTAGAAAAAGAAAGAAACGTTATTTCATTAATATAATGGTACCGTTCTATTCAGGAAAAAAAAGAAAGCTCTACAAAGTGAGCGAAAAAAGTTTTTCGGTCGTTTAGCAAGCTTTTTGTCTTTTCTTTCGGTCGCGAAATGGTTAAACCTGATTCGATGGCTTACACCCCTTTATCCCTTCCCCCATTGCAGGGTAGCAAAGCGGACGTGCGTCTGGTTAACCTCCCTGCCTCTTCTTGCATCTCTCTCTCTCTCTATCTACGCGATCAGAATTTGTGCACGGCCTCCGAGATGTACGCCCAAACGTGGATATCTGGGGGGCCGCGTTCGTTGTGTTGAAGTGCATTGCGTTTCTCTCACTAGTGTCGAGAGTTGTGAAAGCTTCGTGACATCAAATTGACGTGGCGGAAGAAAAACCGGAAATGGGGCGAGATCACCGCCGAACTCCAGCCAATCAGCTGCGGCCGCAGTCCACTACGGGTACACATCGAGAACTCTCCAGCCCTAAAAAAATGAAACAGGAGCATGCTGGGAACTATGACCAGAGTATGGAGCACGAGGGGTGAGTTGCGTCGGAGAAGGTTAGTTTGTGGACATGAGGCGCGCACGCTCGTGAATTTTTGTTTTTTGCCCATCTGTTCACCGAGAAAAAGAAAAGCAAGAGCATGATGGGAATTGTGACACAAGCTAGAGGAGGTAGCGGCTTCAGAGGATGTTGGCTTATTGATGCTAGGCACGCTCACCCGTATTTTTTTCTTCTATGGCTGAAGCGAATTCGGTTCCTATTGACTTTTATGGACCAAAGGGACCTTGCCACCCGTTTATAGACGTTTTTTTTTTCGTGTTTATTTATGCTTGTATAAGTCTTCGCCAACTTTTCTTATACATCCCTCCCTTCTTTCCTCTTTATATCCTCCTATCTCCCTCTCCTCTATCTCTTCCCTCCTCCCGAAAGAGTAAGCAGGCGTTGTGCCCCCTCCAGGTGGCAGTTGCCAGCTTGCTCTCTCCCTCTTTCCTCTATGTCCTTGTGTATCTGTGTATGCAAATCAAATAAATAAATATAAATAATTTGAGTCGAGAATTGTGAAAACTTGGAGGCGTCAAAATGACGTTGAAGACGAAGAAACGGAAAGAGAGGCCGTGCTTCTGGCCGCGCTCCCACCAATGAGCGGCGGCTGAAATGGAGAGTCCGGTACATGGACATATCAAGAAGAGCCCCCCGGTGATGTACTTTATGCCGAGATTCCCCGTTTGGTTTAAAATAAAGGACTAACGGCGGCGTGCCGCAATTATTTCGCGGCGGCGGCGGCGGTGTGGTCACTCTCGGGATCTCGGCGGCGGCGCGAGCGGCGTGAGCAAAAACAAGCGGCGGCGGCGGCGCGGCGCGGCGGCGCACAGCTCTACTTGGTACTGAAACAGAACTGTCTTTGCTCCTACAGTAAGTATATTGTGAAATATATTGCAATATTCACTGTTGCAGCAAGTATTCTATCACTAACACCAGGCTATCGGTTTTTGAATACCGCGTGTCAATAAGAACAGAAACAGTGATGTGCAAAGATACACATTAAGAAAACGTTCCCATGCGTTTGAATAGAGAACAACGTTACAAATACTGGTAATTCCATAGGTTCCCGGTCTGCGTACTTGCGAGTTACTTCAAAAGCATGGGGAATGTCTGAGGTTTCCTTCAAAAGTAGAATGCAATAGCATAATCGGGCCTAATTCGCAGCACCTTCTGATTCGGTTCTCGCTGGAATCCTGAACCGTGCCGCACATAACTTAGGCCATTTTAAACTATGGTAGAATGCCTGTTCATAGTACAGTTCCGAAGTACAAAACATTGTCGCGTGCCTTCGACTCGAAGCTGTTCGCTTGGTTAGCGCAGCCTGAGTGGTGATGGGCACAGAAAAAAAAAACCCGGACCAGGACGAATTTTTCGGCAACTAAGAAGCTTTTCTTTCTGAGAAATCCGTACGGATTTCCTTGTGGCTTCGTGCTACAAACGGGTGGTTGTCAATTTCCCCTTTCTTAACCCCTCCGCCACCTTGCGGGATTCCGCAGAACTCATTTGCAATACTTGTCTCCATGTGCTTCGAGTTGTCGATGAATTCGCCCCCCGCGCTGCCAATTGCTAGCTTCCTGGTTAGCTCAATTGGTAGAGCGACCGCCCCGGAAAGGCGTTGGTCTCGGGTTCGAACCCCGGACCAGGACGAATTTTTCGGCAACTAAGAAGCTTTTCTTTCTGAGAAATCCGTACGGATTTCCTTGTGGCTTGGTGCTACAAACAGGTGGTTGTCAATTTCCCCTTTCTTAACCCATCCGCCAACTTGCGGGATTCCGCAGAACTCATTTGCAGAAAAAACTAGCAGTTGTTCCGTGTGCGAATACAACCGATGAGCGTAGCTCCTTAGAAATGGGACACCAACAACTATGTGCGTTTTTTATATATTTACAAACATGGTTTTCAATTAATGTTAATGTCGTTTATTAACGCGAACTGTTTTTTCGCCGCGCGCCTTGTTTTTTGCGCAACGCGCGCCGAACGCCGCGCGCCTTTCTTTCTTTTTTTTTCTTTTTTTGCTTTGCGCCAGCGCCGGGTGGGGAGAGCGTGTCCTACTACCTTCGAGAAAGCGCCCCTAGTGTGCTAGAATGATGGTTGTCATTTCACAATCCACGATAAAGGTGGTGAAGGTGAAGATGACCATTATAACCAGTTGTGCACAGAGCTTATTTGTTTGATTTTAACCTCGACTGTCTGATGCGCTAATACCAAACCATTTTTTTGCGCCGGCTCCGCATCTATGTTGCAGGGAGCTTCTACGGCGACGGCGACGGACGGGGAGTCACCTAAGGAGCTTCGCTCCTAAAAAAATTACACCTGAACCATTCTGCCACAGGAATTGGTCATGCATCAAGGTGTTTTCATCCCAAAGAGCGAGCGCAATAAAAAGGGGAGTAAGAAGGTGGGAAAAAATCCGGCAGGTGCCACTCATTCTGGGAGTCGATGTCATGCAAGGAGTAGGGGAGCAGTGGCCTGCCTCAACCGTGCCGCGAGAAAAGGAACGTCTGCGCGCGTAACACCAACTATTTTAAGCTCATGAACACTTTCGAAGTGCGAACTTCGACATGATTCATCATTGTGTCGATCACCGAATTACCCACCAAGCGTCCGTTGAGGTACACGCGCACTTACTTAGCTGCACATCTTGTTGGCGCTGTTGCCGCTGATGAATATTTATGCGTAAGCGCTTTGTTATGAGTGAGATTTGAAACTACCCACTCGTTGTTTTATACACGCGGTGTGATGCCTAGTGTGAGTGAAAGCTTCTGCCACGCAATATTTCATGTTTTACCGCAAATGCTCGTACTACATGTCACCTGTATAATAAATTCCACCGAGAATAAGGCATAGTTGGGAGTAATTATTACAATATTCGACTGTAGTGCAGTAAGAATGAAGTACATTGAAATCACTTTAAGTTAACGAAAGGTAATCTTTCCCCTCGCTGGGATCTGAATCCACAACTCTCAGATGTTGTGGTTTCGGACCCCACCGAACTCATGAGAGTTTCCGTCAAGATGAAAACTTCCGCCAAGAGCAATTGTACTAATGAAATTACACTTCTTTGAAGGGAAATAAAGCTATCATGTACTGCGATTAAAGCCTCCAGCATCGCCAATGTTTTCCTACATCGCTAGAGTCTCAGAGGAATAAGAACAGTTGTAAATAAGTGTTCTTTGCAAAAAAGCTACAAAAATTAGACCAGATATAGCACCAGGAAACCCAAGCTAGCCAGAGCATCAAAACGAAAAAAAAAAAACGAACATTCTCAGGGCATTCTCTCAGACAATGAGGATGCTAGTTGGAGGAAAGAAGTAAAAACAGAAGAACGAACACTCTTTCTTGTCTTTCACTAGACTGCACTTGCGTTATCCTCCCTTACCTCCCGAAAAAGATAACAATCAACTCCATAAGGGGCGGATACGGGAAATCACTCCGATCTATCGACAAGGTCAAGGAAAGGGCTGGTTGTGCAACGGAAATGAATCACCGCTGGGCACTTAGGCCACGAGACTAGGGGCAATCCCTGGAAACGACATTCTCCTCCTGGCCACCGTTCACGATGCATCTTCCGAGGTTTCCTTCCGTAGTGATCGGTCTGCACAACTGCCCCTGAGCAGGCCTGACTGCAGGTACTGATTACAACTTCCTTGCTCGAGACAAACGAGTGGTTGGTTATTTTGTTTCAAATGAAACGCATTCACTTCGCTTTTTAAGGTTGCATTGGTTTTATTTGGCAACCTCGCTGTCCCTTATAGTATTTATATCCGGGGTTTTACATGCGAAGGCCACGATGTGATTATGACGCACACTGTATTGGAGAGCACCGTTAATAATTAGCATCTGTCTTCTTTTTCTGTGTTTTTTTTAACGTGCACCGAAAGCCAAATACATTGGCCTCTAACGCTTCGTCTCCATTGTAACGGGAACGCCAAGGCTAGGAATCGAAACCACCATTTTCGGGTGTACAGCCCAAATTTTCGGTCCAGTTCCGCAGATATTATGCTGAGTCCGAGCTACGAGGCGGCCACACTTTTTCGAGAATTTGGATTTTGGAAAACAGAAATGGAAGTGATTACATCTATCTCAAAGAGCAAATTAAGTTTGTCAGAAAGCAAAGGAAAACAACTTATAATATATTTGAAGCCGCAGCGTAATGTTACGTCCTATGTGCTATCGCTTACATCACGAAAGTATCGCTTTGCTTCACAGTTGCCTTTGAATTGAATCCCTGCCTGTGTTTACTAACGCCTTAATCTGATACTGACAAAATCTGAGCTGATACTGATACCGTCTAAATCTAAAACTGATGAAACTGCATCGCAGCGCCGTCTGACGTTGAGTGTCTTGTGTCGAGGCATCGCAGTGCGCGTGCGCGTCCTTTCACGCTCGCAGCTCTGTCTTTGTACTCGCTTGCAGCTGACTAGCTGATTACATGTAACGTCTTGCATTAGGGGCGCTTTCTTTGTTCAATCCGTCACGCTGCTCACTTTACCCGAATAATAAGAAAAAACATATCTCATGTGAGCATAGCTCGGCACACTCACTATGTGCTCATCCACACTCACTCACACTCATTTGAACGTGGTGAGTTGAGTATGAGTGAGTACTCATGCGTGTGAGTGGACGAGTGTGAACGCGAGTGAGAACTCATGAGTGTGAGTGGTCGTGAGTGTGAACGTGAGTGAGTACTCAGAGTGTGAGTGGACGTGAGTGTGAACGTGAGTGAGTGCGAAGGCTGAAAAAATTGTGGTGAGTGAGTTTGAGTGAGTACTCCCTTAAAGTGCCGACCTATGCATGTGAGTGACTAACCGGTGCCACATACAGCATTAGTTCCCTTCTGTGCATGTCATTTTAGGTGAAAACGCACCTTGTGGCACTGGAATATGGACGAGAGCACCGAAAACGGCGTCGAGCCGAAAATATTCTTCAGTTTACTAACATAAGTTGAGAAGTGAAGGTCCGGCTGCTACACGTTATCTCTCCATAAAGGCAAAGCGAGAGGCGTACTCTTCACCGACCACGTGCCCCCGTCAGACTTTGCGTATTACAGATTGAACGCAGAAAGCGATTCCTGCCGTAGAACGCTACGTGTAATGTAGCCTGTGGCAAGCGAGTAAAAAGACATGGCTGCGAGCGCGAAAGGACGTGCACGCGCGCTGTGACGTCTCGTCACCAGGCGCTCAACACGGCGCGGCGATGCAATTTTATCTGATTGCGGTCGCCGCTCGCGCGTCCCCACTTATTTTGCCGACGGGTGTACGACATCCTTTAAGGCACACATAAATACACTGGTGCGTATTTATGTTCCACAGCAGCTTTGCCGAAGTGCGCAGTAGCGCTTAGCCGACCGAATCTTTTGGGATAAACGCGTCGACGCGTTCCACACTCTGACCCACCTGACATTCCCTAAAGCCGTGTAATCTCTTCGCCGAAGAAGCATCTGACCTTAAAAAGTCTGTATCGTTTCTTTGGCTTCGTTTCCTCTCTCGAATCCTTGGAAACTTTTTCTCCATAATGATTGCGATGCACTGGTCATCATGGATGGCTTTGTATCAGGATATCATATGTAATGACGCTTCAAGAGAACATATTAACCGAATAAAAATAAGAAAGAATTTATTACTAAACTTTCTCAAACGAAAGAACGAATACGCAAAAGCTTAAAAAACAAAATCTTCGTGAGTTCTAGTTTCACTTGGTATGTAGCCTATCAATTCAGCATGTATACATCGCGGCACGCACTTATACAAATGATATACGTGTTCGTAGCATCTGCTTTCAAAATAAGCTTTCCTAGGAAGAGGCGTGCGTATAAAAAGCAAGTGCGCAAACGTTACTTTCGAGCGGCATTTTTACGCTGCGGAAAGCGCTTTCATGTTTCCGTGGAATATCCGCAGATGGCTGCGTTCACTTCCTTTTGAAGGATCCGCACATCAA
>JALIZH010022174.1:0-11890 GCA_030522465.1 Rhipicephalus appendiculatus | reverse complement strand
GAAGGATCCGCACATCAAGACACAGCTTAAGCAACAAATGCGCGCTTTGTGTGTGTGTGTTTTTTTTAACCTTTAACGCGGACCGCTGAATGCGGCTGCTCCAAAAGCATCGCGCCAAAAAAATAATGAAGGAAAAAAATGAGTAAGTGCTCTACAAATGAAAGTGACGGGCTCACTCCCGTCTGGCACTTCAAACCATAGAGTTTCCTATATATACACTAGAGGGAACTCTGGCGCTAGTGTCTGCGGGGGCTGCAACACAGGGTGCTTCAGCCAGCATGGGAATCATGGGTAGTACACAAATTTGCCTAGTCTTGCCTAGTCTTCGTTCTTTTGGCTGCGTGTGGCTTGAATTCGCTTTGCCGCAATACGAAGTTCAGCAAAGGTTTTGCAGTTACGCTTCACTGCCGTTACCTTTTTAGGCTCACGAATTCAAATACGCTCACGAAGTTTAGAACGGTCCATTCTTTTATCCGAAACAGTACGAAAATGGCACAATAAACAAAGCCACAAGTGCGTTCGAAGCCGGAAGCACGAAGACTAGGCAAATCCGTGTACTACCCATGATTCCCATGGTGGCTGAACGATCGCTGCGCCAGAGGCATTTCTAGTTAATTTTAGGAAACTCTATGCTTCAAACAACGCGAGGTAGGCACAGCGCTTCGTCAAATAATAGGAAGAGAATATCTCGTCGCGATCTTCGACTCTTAATTGGAGGCATCGTAACAGGAAAATTTATTTTCTTATAACGTCTGCTAACATGAACAGCTTTGAAATGTATGTGGCGACAAGGTGGCGTCGTAATTACTCAAACTAGGCTGTTGAATTGATATCGCGGAGTATTAGCTCACTCAAGAGCGCAATGATCAATATTTTGTGCTTGGCGGACCATTCATTGAAAATTTTCTGGATAGTAAGTTCTTCATCTATCTCGCTATGTCAGTGTTGCATCGTTCGCAGTAAGTCAACGTTCCTGACACGGCCACTGTTGCAAGACTTATGTGTCAGCTCGGACCTTGGCACAGACAAGAACGCGAAGGCTCTTTCAGGAAAAAAACGTTCACGTGTTTCAACAATGGCACGATGGCCTTTCATCTAATTTCCGGCAGCGACGTTGCCATTTAACGTACTTTGCTTTGATGATTAGAAGCAAGCCACCTTCCTTTAAATGTTGACTGCCATTTATGCACTTGTTTTTAAAACGCCCATAAAATGCTTCTACGCCTGTAAAGCTGTGTTCAGAGCCGATACGTATGGATCGCCGATACGGATCGTAAACGCAAACAACGTAATGAGCTTGTTCCGACTTTGTTGCACTTAGCGTAAAGTACGCAACGTATAGGACGCAAAGGTTGCCGGGCCCGTGACTTTTACGATAAATACTGATGCGACCGTTACGGCACGACCAATGGGCAAAGCAGTTTTGGTTTCCCCTTTCCGCTCACGGAGCTTCCGGCCTCCCCAGATTCCGCGTCTTCATGCGCGACTCGGCATGCTGCAGCGTGTCTGTGGAGCTGGCTTGGCCGTGTTCGTTGTTTTGTGCCCGCGGCTTGTACCATGACGAATGCGAAAGCGTCTTCGTCGTGCAGCGATGAGTTGCTCGTCGAAGAAGTGCGTCAAAGGACAATTCTCTACGACCAGCGCCTAAAAACGTACCGGGACAAGCAGCTCCAGAGCGACGCGTGGCTGGAAGTAGCCAGTGCACTGAAACAAAGCGGTAGGTGCTTCCTTTTTTTTTTTTTTTTTTGTAGGTGCGGCGATACTCGTTACCATTTACTTGGTTAAAAAAAGTGCTATTGCGGAGCTGGGCGATTATTTACAATGCACGAGTTGCGAAACATTGAAGGCAAATAGTTGCTGCAACGTACAGTGTCTGCCGGCGTGCACGTATTCCTGAAGATGCCGGCGAAACGTCGTTGGATCCCTTTGCAGCTTAGTTATTGGTTTTCGCTCAATTTAGACTTTACTTCCCTCTTTTATTCGTATAGCGATGTTCCTAGTTGCTTCAAGAAGGCTAAATATGCGCTCAAGCCAAACCGGCTGCCCTACCCACACCACGGCCGGACTTGAGGGCAGACGCGATGCGCTTCAATAAAGAGAGCGCGCGTCGCATGTCTGCAGACATATCAAAACACGCGAAACGCTGCGCTGCAACAATTGTAGCGAGCACGAAATGCATTTTTGCAGTGCAAGAAAGCTGTCTTGCAGAGTTTTGCAACTCGTCTATATTAAAGGCGGTGCGCTGTCAGTTCGTTAGAGAGCATTTTTGCAGCCGATGTGCTACGCCGACGAAGCATAAAGTGCCGTGCCTATAACGATGCTTTCACGCGAAAGCAGAAGACTTTGCATGCGTTTTTTTTTTGGCGTGCTTTATCGCTGTCACACTCGGTGAATGAAGTGGTTGTTTGTGATTAGTGGGAGCCCTCAAAATGTTGCACAAGTGCGTGCTTATTTGCGTTCGAACGCGTGTAAGATAAAGCACGGAATTGCGAGTCTTAGCTTGCGCGAGCAGCCGGTCGGGAGTCGAACCGTCGAGCAACACTTCCATGTTTGTCAATGGCATCGGGTCACACTCTGACTGTCTGTGGCGATCGGCCATGGTATCGCTGTGTTTGGCGAAACCAGCTGTTTGGTGAATCGTTTTGTTCTTGTTACTACCGTTGGCCCAACTCACGCTGCCAGTCAGTAACAAATGTTCGGAGCTAGCTTTTACAGCTGTTTGCGGAAATGTTCATAAATGTTACATTTACCTTTACAAATAAATATATCAATGTAATGCGGCATCACTGAGATTTCCTTATACCAACGTTTTTTCCTATGTGTGCAATGCGCGCTTCATAATGTGTAATTAGTACTAGAGACCGGATTTTAGGCAAATGCATATTTTGTTCCTTACGTTCCTGTCATGCCACTTTGATATATGAGCATGAATTAGGGGTAAAGGAGGGCTTTTATAGTGTTTTTATAGTGCCTATAAATGCCTATTTTGGGGGTTTGTGCCTAAATGTCTATAGGTGCCTACAAATGCCTATTTTCAAGAACGGCGCCCATATGAGCTCTATATAAACTCAAATTTTGCTTTCGAGTACAGTTTGAGACCGTAATTCATGTTACCGGGCGAAATTGACGTTTCGGAACTCTATGGGTGCCGCAACCTAGTTTCCTAGTTCAACAAACTTCCGGTAAGCAACCGCTAGCAGCAGTGAAATGGTTCGCGCCGGCCACTTTACCCCCACCGGACTGACATGGCGCGGTCGGAGCAGGGGGGAGGACAAGGAGAGAAAAAGGCGCTCTTTCTGCAACCCTAAATGCGAGCACGTTCCAGCGTATACAGTGCAATGGGGAGAGGAAAATAAAGGTAGCAAGGGGAGAAAAGAGGAGAGTGGCGTCCGTGGCCGAGGACGTGGCGGGCGGCTTTTACAGCCAGTTTTCCAGTCCAGTGTTCGCAAGGAATTGAAGCACCTCCTTGAAGACCTGGGTGTGGTGGGAGGCAGCAAACAGTAGGTGCCCCCTGTGCAGCAGCAGGAAGATGGAGAACGAATGCGAAACCATGCATGGAATGCCGTCGGGGGGAATGTAGAGTGCAGGTTAAAAAAGATCAGATGTGCACTTGGCTTTTGTTTCGTTTGTAATTTACTTCTTAAAGGGCACTTCACCAGGTCACATAAGAAAATTTAGTTTTACACTGGAAGTTGTTGCGTGCCCAATAAAGAGCTTTGTACAGCAAGAATTTTTTAATTGGTTCATTACGAGCTGCGAAAGCATGATGCTGGTAGGTGAGCTTGGAACCTTTGCCACTCGCAAGCCAAATTTCTTCCCTGCCCTCTTCGGTATCGGATGAACTCAGAGCCGGAAGATCACACGACGCAGAAGCACCAACACGTCATGCGCACGCAGGGTTACACTGTGTGCGCATGACATGCCCAAGCCAGGTCGTGCACACAAGCGGTGTTGTATCGTTTCGGCGTTCTCTCTAGTGTGCTGCCTGTTTCTGTGGGATGGATCCTTCTGTGCGCTTGGAGAGGCTGGCATGGATGCTGTATCCTTACCACGACACAGCGAGTCGCACCGCTGGAACTGCTGTAAGGGACGATGCATCAAATACGCGCCAAGCGTTGTCAGGGCTGGCGACGGCACGACGCGATAACGGCGAGAACACGGACGCAAATGAAATGGAGGCAGCTTAGTCTCGCATCGCGCTCGATTCGAAGCAAAAGAAAAAGAAATTTAATAAAAACGCACACAGATTCCGCTTGTATGTTTTAATATGTCTATCACTTTCATTCTTCTGTTCAAGCAACAGATTGCCCAAATTACACATGTCGCCTCGAATCATTCTTGCACTGTGACGTACTAGTCTGACGTACGCAGGACCATTCCTTGTTGTACCGTAAAACGGGGTAACTTTGTGACTGCAGGGGTCACTTTGTGACACGCGGTCGGTTTTCTGTACTTTTCGGCAGCGCCACGACCAGGCGCTGCCGAAAAACTATAAGCCACTTAACAAGCTCGCCTGACATGCCGTGTCACCTAGCGGCAGCCGGCTGAAGTTCCCACGCTCCGGAGCCCCTCTAGACGCCGACATGTTCAATGGAGTTTTAGCGCGCATTGTTGAAGCACCGTAAACTTTGTGCGCTCGACCCGTCCGCACGAGAAAAACAGCGAAAACAGGTATGTACTTGTGATTGTTAATATGTAGGTTAAAATAAACTGTGGGTGTGTTCAGATAAGAACGTCGGTGCATGTCCGCCGACCCCTTTTAATTTCGCCGAAAAAAAAATTTTTTTTGTTTTCAGAGTCCCCAGGACCACAAAACCACTTTTGGGTTCGCGAAAAAAAAATTCACCTTCTTAAAAAAAATTCACAAGTCTCCACTGAGGCACCCCAGCCTCTTTAGAATTTCGCGAAAATGGGATTTCGATGAGACGTTACAAAAACACTATTATAGCTGTAGGTCTGAAAAATTTTCTCCACATACTACGGATAGTTTGGGTTGACAAAAAATTATTACTTTGCAGTTTTGATGTTGTTCTGCTAAGAAAAAAAAAACGCGAAATTGGCACAAAGCTCAATAATGCTCAAATTTAAGATTTTTTTCCTCCCCAAGTATAAACGCCAAACTTCCCAAAGTTTTTAAAAACATTGCCATATGTTCAATGAACAAGTGTGCTGATCGAAATAACTGAGAGTGGCTTCAAACGTTAACCAGAAATGTTCAACTGAGGACATGTCTCTGAGGACAAGTTTTGGTCCTGGCGTAAGGCCTAACCGCAAGATTTCTAGAAATGTAGTCAAGTCGAGCTCTCGGAAGGAACTGTTTATTTATCCTTATTGTATACACAGGGAGTCATAGTCACAGGTCAGTCAGACAAGTTCGACAGTCACAAACGTCACTGAAGCAGTTGTGTGTTTCTTGCTCCTGGTCAAGCAACCTTGTGCATAAAACCCACTTCGGCCTGAAGAAGAACTTCGTGGGCTCAATCCCTGTGTTAGGGTGAGCCGCTTTAAGTAGACGAAATGTTTCCCGAATGGACCTTGTCATCAGCCGTTTTGATATGTACTCTTTTAAATGCGAATTCATTTCTTAGTCGGGCTATGTCAGGCGGCGTTGTCCGGCGTTGTCCGCGGGGAGGAGGATAGGTTGAGGAGGTGTCCGCGCGCCGGCAGGTGTTATCTCTCCGCTCTCACTGTCTCTCCCATAGCAAAAGCTGCGGGAGTGCGCGCTTATCCTCGCCCCTAGCAAAGTGGAGAAGAGGAGCGCGCTCTGGCGCGTGAGGGCGCTCGCATCGCGGGAGCTCAGCGGAGCTACCACAATAAAAAAAAAACACAGGCGCTGCGCCGTGCTCCCGACCGGGCTGCAGAAATTAGGCGCCTTTTCCTTCTTCGAACCACAACCACCATATATCAATGGAGTGAAGCGCGCGCGAAATGCATTCGCATTTCCTCACGATTCCCTTCGGGGAGGTGGGGGGCATTTTTTTTGTCCTTTAAGACTAATTGTAATGAAATCTTTCTTGTTTGGGCTTTGTTGGGTGGAGTTGAGCTCATCGTCAGTATCGTGTTTAATTGCTGCCTGTATGTTTTCTGGCTTCATCTTCGATCTGGTGTAGAGGTCCGGATTTGACCACACCCCACGGGTGTCTCTGTATTTTCTGGATTTCCGAATGAGGTGCAGAGTGGCGGACGGAATCATTTCTTCAATCTATTGATGAGAAAGGTTCACAGGGAGCAATGTCAGGAGGCGGCAGCGTTCATGGTATGATCCGCAGGTATCGAACGTGTGCTTTAGGTTGCGCAGCCACTCATGACACGTGTTGCAGGTTTCCGCTGAAGGACCAGGTTCCTCTGTAGTGCCGTACGCTACTGTAAGGACAGCAGAAATTGTCCTGGAGATGGCACCCTCGATCTCCGCTTTCTTACGCTTGGCGTAAGACACTCGGCTATGTGCTTTCACTTTCGGCGGAATTTTCAGGGGTGTCACGTCGGTTGTCTTAACGAGTACGTGTAGCTCTTCGACAGCAATTTGTTCGGGAACAAAATTTTCATCAGACTGAGATGCATGTGGAGACTCTACGGCGATCTGTCTGAAGCGGTTGAAACAGTTCTATGATCTGTCTGAAGCGGTTGAAACAATCTATGATTAATGAGGCGTTTTCTGGCATGCGCTTCCGTAGTAAGGCGACATTCAAATCTTTCACACATCGAATGTTCCGCTTATGGGCAATCTTCTTCGTATGCCTCTCTCGGTAGTCAGCGCAAAACGCTCGCTCTGAGCTCCACAACGTGGACATCAATATCAGGGGAGGGTCATTCCACGCCAATCGTCCCAAACATTGCGCTCGACCCTCTCCAATTGTATTGTAAAAAATTGTGGACGTTCATATCAGTGCACTATTTGCCCTTGGAAAGTATTTTTTGGAAAAAAAAATTTTTTTTGTCTATTACAGTGATTTGAATTTTGCCGTAGTGGGTGAAACCTAGGTTGCGAAAAAAATGCTCTAAAAATACAATACCTCACGGAACGCCTTCAAAATCTGCTATTCGCTTGAAAAGGAATGGGAATATCTTATTATCACCCATTGACGACAACTACTATGTCTCACGACGTGCTTTGTGGTGAAGAAATGCTGCAATTCTGCGCCCATTTTGATTATTTTTTAAAAATTCTGCGAATATTACAGACACAATAGGACTATATCACATGGCTGGATAGTTGGCAGTAAGCGTGTAAAAAAAGTATTGAAGTCGATGACCCAGTAGTTTCGAAGTGGAAGGGGCGCAAACATTGAAAAATGTGTGAAATGCTCCATGTTCAGGCACATGTGGTGTGGTGTTGCGGTTCAAGTGAAAATGCACGCTTGGTCTTATTTTGAAGAGCAGACAAAGGAGATTTATTTGTGAAAGTTTCATCGGAGTTATTTTTGTTTTAGGCGAGAAACAAAAATTTATGGTGAGCGTTCGCGGCGTGCCGGGGCGCGGGACCGTAAGTCCGCTTCACTGCGCCGCCACACTTCCTTGGGGCCACGGAATTACGCGGTGCCCACGCGGGTGCGCAAGATCGTGTGCTGCTGTGAGTTTTCTCGTTTCGACGCACATTCTTCGGCTTTCCGCAGTGCCGCCGACGAAGTGTCACGAAAAACGAGAGATGGTTGGTTTAAAATATATTGTTATTTAATAAAAGGGCCTAACAGACACCGGTAATACACTTATAGTTCTGTTTTTTATGGGCAGCTTGCTTGAACGTGACTCGCACCATTCGTGCCTCGGAGCCGACTGGTGCTTCATATTCTCACGGTCGGATCTTCGGCAGAGGTGAACTTGCTCCGGTGATCGCGTTGCCGAGCGAGCACGCGGCACTCGCGGTTCGTCTTTCGGCCGCATCCCTTGGCAGCGCGTAAGATAAACATTGCGAACGGTGTATCGTGTCATATTTTACACGGAGAGCCTGTACAACGGATACCGAAAGCGGAAACCGCCTTCGTCCTTTTAGTTGTTTACCGCTTTCTCTCAGTAATCGTAAGGTGATTACTAAGCTGAACGCATCGCATGCAGCGTGGATGGCGAGAGAGCGCGTGTGGTTTATTCTTTGACTGCGCACCCACAAAGAAGGTTCTAGCTTGGAACGGAGGCAAGACGACGATATTATTGCTTCTCCGAGGGCGGCCGAAATGATGGAAGGAAGGCGAGGAAGAGACCGTGCCAGTGCTTCTGCACCTGAAGCTTCTACCTCTGAAGGTAAGCATCGATAATTTTAAAGCGCTTTTATTTCTTGGTTTACGAATCAACTAGTAAGTTATGCCTCAGGTCCTCGCCTTCACGGGATGTGCTTTTTTTTACGCTTTAGAACTGTCATGCAAAATGAAGATTACGCTTGTCCTCATGTTTCTGGTGTAGATATATGCGTAAAAATAGGATGGAAAGCAGTGATTAATGATTTTTTTAAATTTATGAAGCCGTTCATTACACTTTCTCGTGAAAATTATGTGCGTCGAACCAACTACACAAGCAGTATTTCTGGAGTAAGAGTAACTTTGATGGCACTGTTCTACATATTTATTTAAGAACACGGCAGCAGGATGTTTCTATGCACATTTATGTTCCATTTCCTCTATTTCAGGAAGTCAACTGCCTGCGTGTTCACTTGAGCCCTACGGATTGCCACAAGACAACGCAGTCAAAGCAACCACAGATATTTAATGGGCAAGATCTGGGTGAAAAAGATCGTCGTCTCTTGAGATTGCGGTGCAAACATACGCACGAAATTTCTACCGTATGCTCCCATCACTATACCATGTTCGTAAAACGGTACGCAACTCACATGGCGTCGAAGTGGTATCTAACCCGTTCATCAAGCATGGGAAAAATGTGCGTGGTACATGTATTATTACCACAACTTTGACTGACCTCCAACACACTAAAGCTGCAGTGGCTACATTTCAAGATGAAGTACTAAAAGTCCTAAAACATGAACTTCCTGATGTCAAAAAAGTTCATTACTTTTCAGACGGTGCATCGTCGCAGTACAAAAACATGAAAAATTTTGTAAACTTGTGCTACCATGAAAAAGACTTTAGTTTAGCTGCAGAGTGGAACTTTTTCGCAACCTCTCATGGTAAGAGCTTGCGATGGCGTTGGCGGCACCGTGAAGCGGCTGGCAGCCAGGGCAAGTCTTCAGAGACCCTATAAGGGACATATCCTTACACCCCATGAACTTTTTACCTGGTCAGAAAAAAATATCAAAGGTATATTTGTGCTCTGGGTGCCAGAGACAAGGGTTGAAGAAAAAAAAGTTGAGCTCTCAGCAAGGTTTGAGTGTACAATCTCCATCAAAGGTACGCGCACGTTGCACCATTTCGTGCCATCACCACTGACCACTGTTAATGCCGGGCTCACCTCCTACTAAGGAACACAGGCATTTCAAGTGGTGAAGACCATACGTCGGCAACGGAAGTAAGAACTGCAACCTCCGCAGAGATCGAAAACCAGGCACACAACCCAAATTCTGCGTCTGTCGTACGTTCCGACTACTCACCGGCAGCCTTTAGTGTCCTTCCGAAACCTTCTGCCAGCCATATACACTGTTTTCAAGTTTTCAGCAACGTGAAAACACACAGAGGCACATGATCTTGCGCACCCGCGGGGGCGCCGCATAATTCCGTGGCCCCAAGGAAGTGTGGCGGCGCAGTGAAGCGGACTTACGGTCCCGCGCCCCGGCACGCCGCGAACGCTCACCATAAATTTTTGTTTCTCGCCTAAAACAAAAATAACTCCGATGAAACTTTCACAAATAAATCTCCTTTGTTTGCTCTTCAAAATAAGACCAAGCGTGCATTTTTACTTGGACCGCAACACCACACCACATGTGCCTGAACATGGAGCATTTCACACATTTTTCAATGTTTGCGCCCCTTCCACTTCGAAACTACTGGGTCATCGACTTCAATACTTTTTTTACACGCTTACTGCCAACTATCCAGCCATGTGATATAGTCCTATTGTGTCTGTAATATTCGCAGAATTTTTAAAAAATAATCAAAATGGGCGCAGAATTGCAGCATTTCTTCACCACAAAGCACGTCGTGAGACATAGTAGTTGTCGTCAATGGGTGATAATAAGATAGTCCCATTCCTTTTCAAGCAAATAGCAGATTTTGAAGGCGTTCCGTGAGGTATTGTATTTTTTAGAACATTTTTTCGCAACCTAGGTTTCACCCACTACGGCAAAATTCAAATCACTGTAACAGACAAAAAAAATTTTTTTTTCCAAAAAATACTTTCCGAGGGCAAATAGTGCACTGATATGAACGTTCACAATTTTGTAGAATACAATTGGAGAGGGTCGAGCGCAATGTTTGGGACGTTTGGCGTGGAATGACCCAGGGGAGTGTAATACCCGCACGCGTACTCATGTTCGTTGACCAGCAGAGGACTGCCAGGTTGTCGACGACGAACGGAAGTGAAAGCCGACGTTCTCTTATTACTTCGACCTTTCTTAAGCGAGTTGAGCTGTTTCTTGTTTATGTTCTTTCTTTTTTTAGGGAGCGTGCGAGCGCGGTCGGGCTGCAGAAGTGCCGCTTGTGCCGACACGCACGGTCTGCGTTATCACATTACCGACGTGCCATGGGAAGCGATAAATATCCAGCGGTTAATCCTCTCCAGCCACCTCCTTTATGAGGCGTACGCAGGCTGACATGCGCGAAAGATTTTGAAAGCGATTCTTGCGAAGAGTGTGACTCATTATCGTGGCATGCTCAGTGGCTGGGACCCGTGTACAAGTTTTTGTGATTTGCGTAAAAAAAAAATTTAGTAATAACTTCCTCTTCAAAACCAACTCTTCCTGTTTTATTATTGGCAATCCGTCAATCCACAGAAGACATTCACCACCTAAAAATAACGATAATGGCAACTATTGCTACTTGCTCGCTCAATGTTGTTGTTACTCAGTATACGTCAATTTGGCCACTTTTCGTGCTTCGTAGTTCCGACCTCACAAAAATAATGCAACATGTTTTTATAGATTAAGTTAGAACACGTGCTTGGCTTTCATTCTGGAGAGTTTAAAGAAAATCGAAGATGGTGTTTGTTTTTTTAAATGATCTTCAAAATATGGCATTTTGAGAGACATGTCCTCAGTTGAACATTTCTGGTTAACGTTTGAAGCCACTCTCAGGTATTTCGTTCCGCACACTTGTTTATTAAACATATGGCAATGTTTTTAAAAACTTTGGGAAGTTTGGCGTTTATACTCGCGGAGGAAAAAAAATCTTAAATTTGAGCAATATTGAGCTTTGTGCCGATTTCGCGATTTTTTTTCTTAACAGATAAACAATAAAACTGCAAAGTAATAATTTTTATGAACTTAAAATATCCGTAGTATGCGTAGAAAAATTTTCAGACCTACAGCTACAATAGTGTTTTTGTAGCGTCTCATCGATATCCCATTTTCGCGAAATTCCAAAGAGGCGGTGGCGGCTCAGTGGAGACTTGTGAATTTTTTTTAAAGAAGGTAATTTTTTTTTTTGCGAAACCAAAAGTGGTTTCGTGGTCCTGCGGACTCGGAAAACAAAATATATTTTTTTCGGCGAAGTTAAAAGGGGTCGGCGGACATGCACCGACGTTCTTATCTGAACACACCCCTGTAATATAAATTTAATGAAGTCACGTATCTTGAAGTTTATAGAAAGGAAACTGAAATGTTGATACTTCGCGGGGTAACTTTGTGACACGCCAACTGTCACAAAGTTACCCACTCTGTTTTTAATTTAAATTATATCTTATTTTGTTGAAAGGACCCTTACGAAAATGCCAGATATGGCCCATATATCTTTCATATAAGGCCATATATGATCAAATAAGGGCACATATAAAGTCAGATATGGCCATATATGGA